>CAMAOD020000111.1:512500-557500 GCA_945859595.2 Megachile willughbiella
GAGACAGAGACAGAGACAGAGACAGAGACAGAGACAGAGACAGAGACAGAGACAGAGACAGAGACAGAGACAGAGACAGAGACAGAGACAGAGACAGAGACAGAGACAGAGACAGAGACAGAGACAGAGACAGAGACAGAGACAGAGACAGAGACAGAGACAGAGACAGAGACAGAGACAGAGACAGAGACAGAGACAGAGACAGAGACAGAGACAGAGACAGAGACAGAGACAGAGACAGAGACAGAGACAGAGACAGAGACAGAGACAGAGACAGAGACAGAGACAGAGACAGAGACAGAGACAGAGACAGAGACAGAGACAGAGACAGAGACAGAGACAGAGACAGAGACAGAGACAGAGACAGAGACAGAGACAGAGACAGAGACAGAGACAGAGACAGAGACAGAGACAGAGACAGAGACAGAGACAGAGACAGAGACAGAGACAGAGACAGAGACAGAGACAGAGACAGAGACAGAGACAGAGACAGAGACAGAGACAGAGACAGAGACAGAGACAGAGACAGAGACAGAGACAGAGACAGAGACAGAGACAGAGACAGAGACAGAGACAGAGACAGAGACAGAGACAGAGACAGAGACAGAGACAGAGACAGAGACAGAGACAGAGACAGAGACAGAGACAGAGACAGAGACAGAGACAGAGACAGAGACAGAGACAGAGACAGAGACAGAGACAGAGACAGAGACAGAGACAGAGACAGAGACAGAGACAGAGACAGAGACAGAGACAGAGACAGAGACAGAGACAGAGACAGAGACAGAGACAGAGACAGAGACAGAGACAGAGACAGAGACAGAGACAGAGACAGAGACAGAGACAGAGACAGAGACAGAGACAGAGACAGAGACAGAGACAGAGACAGAGACAGAGACAGAGACAGAGACAGAGACAGAGACAGAGACAGAGACAGAGACAGAGACAGAGACAGAGACAGAGACAGAGACAGAGACAGAGACAGAGACAGAGACAGAGACAGAGACAGAGACAGAGACAGAGACAGAGACAGAGACAGAGACAGAGACAGAGACAGAGACAGAGACAGAGACAGAGACAGAGACAGAGACAGAGACAGAGACAGAGACAGAGACAGAGACAGAGACAGAGACAGAGACAGAGACAGAGACAGAGACAGAGACAGAGACAGAGACAGAGACAGAGACAGAGACAGAGACAGAGACAGAGACAGAGACAGAGACAGAGACAGAGACAGAGACAGAGACAGAGACAGAGACAGAGACAGAGACAGAGACAGAGGCAGAGGCAGAGGCAGAGGCAGAGGCAGAGGCAGAGGCTGTGGCAGAGGCAGAGACAGAGACAGAGACAGAGACAGAGACAGAGACAGAGACAGAGACAGAGACAGAGACAGAGACAGAGACAGAGACAGAGACAGAGACAGCGACAGAGACAGAGACAGAAACAGAGACAGAGACAGAGTCAGAGACAGAGACACTGACAGAGACAGAGACGGAGATAGAGACAGAGACAGAGACAGAGACGGAGACAGAGGCAGAGACAGAGCCAGGGACAGAGACACAGACAGAGGGAGAGACAGCGACAGAGACAGAGACAGAAACAGAAACAGAGACAGAGACAGATACGCGGACAGAGACAGAGACAGAGACAGAGGCAGAGACAGAGACAGAGACAGAGACAGAGACAGAGGCAGAGACAGAGACAGAGACAGAGACAGAGACAGAGAGAGAGACGGAGACAGAGACAGAGACGGCGGCAGAGACAGGGACGGAGACAGAGACAGAGACACGGACAGAGACAGAGACAGAGACAGAGACAGAGACAGAGACAGAGACAGAGACAGAGACTGAGACAGGGACAGAGACAGATACAGAGACAGAGACAGAGACAGCGACAGAAACAGAGACAGAGACAGAGACAGAGACAGCGACAGAGACAGAGACAGAGACAGAGAGAGAGACACAGACAGAGACAGAGACAGAGACAGAGACAGAGACAGAGACAGAGACAGAGACAGAGCCAGGGACAGAGACAGAGAGAGAGACTGAGGGAGAGACAGCGACAGAGACAGAGACAGAGACTGATACAGAGACAGAGACAGAGACAGAGACAGAAACAGAGACAGAGACTGAGGGAGAGACAGCGACAGAGACAGAGACAGAGACAGAGACAGAGGCAGAGGCAGAGACAGAGACAGAGACAGAGACAGAGACAGAGACAGAGACAGAGACAGAGACAGAGACAGAGACAGAGACAGAGGCAGAGGCAGAGACAGAGGCAGAGACGGAGACAAAGACCGAGACAGACGCAGAGACTGAGACAGAGGCAGAGACAGAGACAGAGACAGAGACAGAGACAGAGACATAGACAGAGGCAGAGACAGAGACAGAGACAGAGACAGAGACAGAGACAGAGACAGAGACAGAGACTGAGACAGATACAGAGACAGAGACAGAGACAGAGACAGAAACAGAGACAGAGAAAGATAGGCGGACAGAGACAGAGGCAGAGACAGAGACAGAGAGAGAGACGGAGACAGAGACAGAGACTGAGACGGAGACAGAGACAGCGGCAGAGACACGGACAGAGACAGAGACAGAGACAGAGACAGAGACAGAGACAGAGACAGAGACAGAGACAGAGACAGAGACAGAGACAGAGACAGAGACAGAGCCAGAGACAGAGACAGAAACAGAGACAGAGACAGAGACAGAGACAGAGACAGAGACAGCGACAGAGACAGAGACAGAGACAGAGACAGAGACAGAGACAGAGGAAGAGACACAGACAGAGACAGAGACAGAGGCAGAGACAGAGACAGAGACAGAGACAGAGACAGAGACAGAGACAGAAACGGAGACACAGGCAGAGACAGAGCCAGGGACAGAGACAGAGACAGAGACTGAGGGAGAGACAGCGACAGAGACAGAGACAGAGACTGATACAGAGACAGGGACAGAGACAGAGACAGAAACAGAGAAAGAGACAGAGACAGAGACAGAGACGGAGACAGTGACAGAGACAGAGACAGAGGCAGAGACGGAGACAAAGACCGAGACAGACGCAGAGACTGAGACAGAGACAGAGACAGAAACAGAGACAGAGAAAGATACGCGGACAGAGACAGAGGCAGAGACAGAGACAGAGAGAGAGACGGAGACAGAGACAGAGACTGAGACGGAGACAGAGACAGCGGCAGAGACACGGACGGAGACAGAGACAGAGACACAGACAGAGACAGAGACAGAGGCAGAGACAGAGCCAGAGACAGAGACAGAGACAGAGACAGAAACGGAGACACAGGCAGAGACAGAGCCAGGGACAGAGACAGAGACAGAGACTGAGGGAGAGACAGCGACAGAGACAGAGACAGAGACTGATACAGAGACAGAGACTGATACAGAGACAGGGACAGAGACAGAGACAGAAACAGAGAAAGAGACAGAGACAGAGACAGAGACAGAGACAGAGACAGAGACAGAGACAGAGACAGAGACAGAGACAGAGGCAGAGGCAGAGGCAGAGGCAGAGGCAGAGGCTGTGGCAGAGGCAGAGACAGAGACAGAGACAGAGACAGAGACAGAGACAGAGACAGAGACAGAGACAGAGACAGAGACAGAGACAGAGACTGAGACGGAGACAGAGACAGCGGCAGAGACACGGACGGAGACAGAGACAGAGACACAGACAGAGACAGAGACAGAGGCAGAGACAGAGCCAGAGACAGAGACAGAGACAGAGACAGAGACAGAGACAGAGACAGAGACAGAGACAGAGACAGAGACAGAGACAGAGACAGAGACAGAGACAGAGACAGAGACAGAGACAGAGACAGAGACAGAGACAGAGACAGAGACAGAGACAGAGACAGAGACAGAGACAGAGACAGAGACAGAGACAGAGACAGAGACAGAGACAGAGACAGAGACAGAGACAGAGACAGAGACAGAGACAGAGACAGAGACAGAGACAGAGACAGAGACAGAGACAGAGACAGAGACAGAGACAGAGACAGAGACAGAGACAGAGACAGAGACAGAGACAGAGACAGAGACAGAGACAGAGACAGAGACAGAGACAGAGACAGAGACAGAGACAGAGACAGAGACAGAGACAGAGACAGAGACAGAGACAGAGACAGAGACAGAGACAGAGACAGAGACAGAGACAGAGACAGAGACAGAGACAGAGACAGAGACAGAGACAGAGACAGAGACAGAGACAGAGACAGAGACAGAGACAGAGACAGAGACAGAGACAGAGACAGAGACAGAGACAGAGACAGAGACAGAGACAGAGACAGAGACAGAGACAGAGACAGAGACAGAGACAGAGACAGAGACAGAGACAGAGACAGAGACAGAGACAGAGACAGAGACAGAGACAGAGACAGAGACAGAGACAGAGACAGAGACAGAGACAGAGACAGAGACAGAGACAGAGACAGAGACAGAGACAGAGACAGAGACAGAGACAGAGACAGAGACAGAGACAGAGACAGAGACAGAGACAGAGACAGAGACAGAGACAGAGACAGAGACAGAGACAGAGACAGAGACAGAGACAGAGACAGAGACAGAGACAGAGACAGAGACAGAGACAGAGACAGAGACAGAGACAGAGACAGAGACAGAGACAGAGACAGAGACAGAGACAGAGACAGAGACAGAGACAGAGACAGAGACAGAGACAGAGACAGAGACAGAGACAGAGACAGAGACAGAGACAGAGACAGAGACAGAGACAGAGACAGAGACAGAGACAGAGACAGAGACAGAGACAGAGACAGAGACAGAGACAGAGACAGAGACAGAGACAGAGACAGAGACAGAGACAGAGACAGAGACAGAGACAGAGACAGAGACAGAGACAGAGACAGAGACAGAGACAGAGACAGAGACAGAGACAGAGACAGAGACAGAGACAGAGACAGAGACAGAGACAGAGACAGAGACAGAGACAGAGACAGAGACAGAGACAGAGACAGAGACAGAGACAGAGACAGAGACAGAGACAGAGACAGAGACAGAGACAGAGACAGAGACAGAGACAGAGACAGAGACAGAGACAGAGACAGAGACAGAGACAGAGACAGAGACAGAGACAGAGACAGAGACAGAGACAGAGACAGAGACAGAGACAGAGACAGAGACAGAGACAGAGACAGAGACAGAGACAGAGACAGAGACAGAGACAGAGACAGAGACAGAGACAGAGACAGAGACAGAGACAGAGACAGAGACAGAGACAGAGACAGAGACAGAGACAGAGACAGAGACAGAGACAGAGACAGAGACAGAGACAGAGACAGAGACAGAGACAGAGACAGAGACAGAGACAGAGACAGAGACAGAGACAGAGACAGAGACAGAGACAGAGACAGAGACAGAGACAGAGACAGAGACAGAGACAGAGACAGAGACAGAGACAGAGACAGAGACAGAGACAGAGACAGAGACAGAGACAGAGACAGAGACAGAGACAGAGACAGAGACAGAGACAGAGACAGAGACAGAGACAGAGACAGAGACAGAGACAGAGACAGAGACAGAGACAGAGACAGAGACAGAGACAGAGACAGAGACAGAGACAGAGACAGAGACAGAGACAGAGACAGAGACAGAGACAGAGACAGAGACAGAGACAGAGACAGAGACAGAGACAGAGACAGAGACAGAGACAGAGACAGAGACAGAGACAGAGACAGAGACAGAGACAGAGACAGAGACAGAGACAGAGACAGAGACAGAGACAGAGACAGAGACAGAGACAGAGACAGAGACAGAGACAGAGACAGAGACAGAGACAGAGACAGAGACAGAGACAGAGACAGAGACAGAGACAGAGACAGAGACAGAGACAGAGACAGAGACAGAGACAGAGACAGAGACAGAGACAGAGCCAGGGACAGAGACAGAGAGAGAGACTGAGGGAGAGACAGCGACAGAGACAGAGACAGAGACTGATACAGAGACAGAGACAGAGACAGAGACAGAAACAGAGACAGAGACTGAGGGAGAGACAGCGACAGAGACAGAGACAGAGACAGAGACAGAGGCAGAGGCAGAGACAGAGACAGAGACAGAGACAGAGACAGAGACAGAGACAGAGACAGAGACAGAGACAGAGACAGAGACAGAGGCAGAGGCAGAGACAGAGGCAGAGACGGAGACAAAGACCGAGACAGACGCAGAGACAGAGACAGATACAGAGACAGAGACAGAGACAGAGACAGAGACAGAGACAGAGGCAGAGACAGAGACAGAGACAGAGACAGAGACAGAGACAGAGACAGAGACAGAGACGGAGACACAGGCAGAGACAGAGCCAGGGACAGAGACAGAGACAGAGACAGAGACAGAGACAGAGACAGAGACAGAGACAGAGACAGAGACAGAGACAGAGACAGAGACAGAGACAGAGACAGAGACAGAGACAGAGACAGAGACAGAGACAGAGACAGAGACAGAGACAGAGACAGAGACAGAGACAGAGACAGAGACAGAGACAGAGACAGAGACAGAGACAGAGACAGAGACAGAGACAGAGACAGAGACAGAGACAGAGACAGAGACAGAGACAGAGACAGAGACAGAGACAGAGACAGAGACAGAGACAGAGACAGAGACAGAGACAGAGACAGAGACAGAGACAGAGACAGAGACAGAGACAGAGACAGAGACAGAGACAGAGACAGAGACAGAGACAGAGACAGAGACAGAGACAGAGACAGAGACAGAGACAGAGACAGAGACAGAGACAGAGACAGAGACAGAGACAGAGACAGAGACAGAGACAGAGACAGAGACAGAGACAGAGACAGAGACAGAGACAGAGACAGAGACAGAGACAGAGACAGAGACAGAGACAGAGACAGAGACAGAGACAGAGACAGAGACAGAGACAGAGACAGAGACAGAGACAGAGACAGAGACAGAGACAGAGACAGAGACAGAGACAGAGACAGAGACAGAGACAGAGACAGAGACAGAGACAGAGACAGAGACAGAGACAGAGACAGAGACAGAGACAGAGACAGAGACAGAGACAGAGACAGAGACAGAGACAGAGACAGAGACAGAGACAGAGACAGAGACAGAGACAGAGACAGAGACAGAGACAGAGACAGAGACAGAGACAGAGACAGAGACAGAGACAGAGACAGAGACAGAGACAGAGACAGAGACAGAGACAGAGACAGAGACAGAGACAGAGACAGAGACAGAGACAGAGACAGAGACAGAGACAGAGACAGAGACAGAGACAGAGACAGAGACAGAGACAGAGACAGAGACAGAGACAGAGACAGAGACAGAGACAGAGACAGAGACAGAGACAGAGACAGAGACAGAGACAGAGACAGAGACAGAGACAGAGACAGAGACAGAGACAGAGACAGAGACAGAGACAGAGACAGAGACAGAGACAGAGACAGAGACAGAGACAGAGACAGAGACAGAGACAGAGACAGAGACAGAGACAGAGACAGAGACAGAGACAGAGACAGAGACAGAGACAGAGACAGAGACAGAGACAGAGACAGAGACAGAGACAGAGACAGAGACAGAGACAGAGACAGAGACAGAGACAGAGACAGAGACAGAGACAGAGACAGAGACAGAGACAGAGACAGAGACAGAGACAGAGACAGAGACAGAGACAGAGACAGAGACAGAGACAGAGACAGAGACAGAGACAGAGACAGAGACAGAGACAGAGACAGAGACAGAGGCAGAGGCAGAGGCAGAGGCAGAGGCTGTGGCAGAGGCAGAGACAGAGACAGAGACAGAGACAGAGACAGAGACAGAGACAGAGACAGAGACAGAGACAGAGACAGAGACAGAGACAGAGACAGAGACAGAGACAGAGACAGAGACAGCGACAGAGACAGAGACAGAAACAGAGACAGAGACAGAGTCAGAGACAGAGACACTGACAGAGACAGAGACGGAGATAGAGACAGAGACAGAGACAGAGACGGAGACAGAGGCAGAGACAGAGCCAGGGACAGAGACACAGACAGAGGGAGAGACAGCGACAGAGACAGAGACAGAAACAGAAACAGAGACAGAGACAGATACGCGGACAGAGACAGAGACAGAGACAGAGGCAGAGACAGAGACAGAGACAGAGACAGAGACAGAGGCAGAGACAGAGACAGAGACAGAGACAGAGACAGAGAGAGAGACGGAGACAGAGACAGAGACGGCGGCAGAGACAGGGACGGAGACAGAGACAGAGACACGGACAGAGACAGAGACAGAGACAGAGACAGAGACAGAGACAGAGACAGAGACTGAGACAGGGACAGAGACAGATACAGAGACAGAGACAGAGACAGCGACAGAAACAGAGACAGAGACAGAGACAGAGACAGCGACAGAGACAGAGACAGAGACAGAGAGAGAGACACAGACAGAGACAGAGACAGAGACAGAGACAGAGACAGAGACAGAGACAGAGACAGAGCCAGGGACAGAGACAGAGAGAGAGACTGAGGGAGAGACAGCGACAGAGACAGAGACAGAGACTGATACAGAGACAGAGACAGAGACAGAGACAGAAACAGAGACAGAGACTGAGGGAGAGACAGCGACAGAGACAGAGACAGAGACAGAGACAGAGGCAGAGGCAGAGACAGAGACAGAGACAGAGACAGAGACAGAGACAGAGACAGAGACAGAGACAGAGACAGAGACAGAGACAGAGACAGAGGCAGAGGCAGAGACAGAGGCAGAGACGGAGACAAAGACCGAGACAGACGCAGAGACTGAGACAGAGGCAGAGACAGAGACAGAGACAGAGACAGAGACAGAGACATAGACAGAGGCAGAGACAGAGACAGAGACAGAGACAGAGACAGAGACAGAGACAGAGACAGAGACTGAGACAGATACAGAGACAGAGACAGAGACAGAGACAGAAACAGAGACAGAGAAAGATAGGCGGACAGAGACAGAGGCAGAGACAGAGACAGAGAGAGAGACGGAGACAGAGACAGAGACTGAGACGGAGACAGAGACAGCGGCAGAGACACGGACAGAGACAGAGACAGAGACAGAGACAGAGACAGAGACAGAGACAGAGACAGAGACAGAGACAGAGACAGAGACAGAGACAGAGCCAGAGACAGAGACAGAAACAGAGACAGAGACAGAGACAGAGACAGAGACAGAGACAGCGACAGAGACAGAGACAGAGACAGAGACAGAGACAGAGACAGAGGAAGAGACACAGACAGAGACAGAGACAGAGGCAGAGACAGAGACAGAGACAGAGACAGAGACAGAGACAGAGACAGAAACGGAGACACAGGCAGAGACAGAGCCAGGGACAGAGACAGAGACAGAGACTGAGGGAGAGACAGCGACAGAGACAGAGACAGAGACTGATACAGAGACAGGGACAGAGACAGAGACAGAAACAGAGAAAGAGACAGAGACAGAGACAGAGACGGAGACAGTGACAGAGACAGAGACAGAGGCAGAGACGGAGACAAAGACCGAGACAGACGCAGAGACTGAGACAGAGACAGAGACAGAAACAGAGACAGAGAAAGATACGCGGACAGAGACAGAGGCAGAGACAGAGACAGAGAGAGAGACGGAGACAGAGACAGAGACTGAGACGGAGACAGAGACAGCGGCAGAGACACGGACGGAGACAGAGACAGAGACACAGACAGAGACAGAGACAGAGGCAGAGACAGAGCCAGAGACAGAGACAGAGACAGAGACAGAAACGGAGACACAGGCAGAGACAGAGCCAGGGACAGAGACAGAGACAGAGACTGAGGGAGAGACAGCGACAGAGACAGAGACAGAGACTGATACAGAGACAGAGACTGATACAGAGACAGGGACAGAGACAGAGACAGAAACAGAGAAAGAGACAGAGACAGAGACAGAGACAGAGACAGAGACAGAGACAGAGACAGAGACAGAGACAGAGACAGAGGCAGAGGCAGAGGCAGAGGCAGAGGCAGAGGCTGTGGCAGAGGCAGAGACAGAGACAGAGACAGAGACAGAGACAGAGACAGAGACAGAGACAGAGACAGAGACAGAGACAGAGACAGAGACTGAGACGGAGACAGAGACAGCGGCAGAGACACGGACGGAGACAGAGACAGAGACACAGACAGAGACAGAGACAGAGGCAGAGACAGAGCCAGAGACAGAGACAGAGACAGAGACAGAGACAGAGACAGAGACAGAGACAGAGACAGAGACAGAGACAGAGACAGAGACAGAGACAGAGACAGAGACAGAGACAGAGACAGAGACAGAGACAGAGACAGAGACAGAGACAGAGACAGAGACAGAGACAGAGACAGAGACAGAGACAGAGACAGAGACAGAGACAGAGACAGAGACAGAGACAGAGACAGAGACAGAGACAGAGACAGAGACAGAGACAGAGACAGAGACAGAGACAGAGACAGAGACAGAGACAGAGACAGAGACAGAGACAGAGACAGAGACAGAGACAGAGACAGAGACAGAGACAGAGACAGAGACAGAGACAGAGACAGAGACAGAGACAGAGACAGAGACAGAGACAGAGACAGAGACAGAGACAGAGACAGAGACAGAGACAGAGACAGAGACAGAGACAGAGACAGAGACAGAGACAGAGACAGAGACAGAGACAGAGACAGAGACAGAGACAGAGACAGAGACAGAGACAGAGACAGAGACAGAGACAGAGACAGAGACAGAGACAGAGACAGAGACAGAGACAGAGACAGAGACAGAGACAGAGACAGAGACAGAGACAGAGACAGAGACAGAGACAGAGACAGAGACAGAGACAGAGACAGAGACAGAGACAGAGACAGAGACAGAGACAGAGACAGAGACAGAGACAGAGACAGAGACAGAGACAGAGACAGAGACAGAGACAGAGACAGAGACAGAGACAGAGACAGAGACAGAGACAGAGACAGAGACAGAGACAGAGACAGAGACAGAGACAGAGACAGAGACAGAGACAGAGACAGAGACAGAGACAGAGACAGAGACAGAGACAGAGACAGAGACAGAGACAGAGACAGAGACAGAGACAGAGACAGAGACAGAGACAGAGACAGAGACAGAGACAGAGACAGAGACAGAGACAGAGACAGAGACAGAGACAGAGACAGAGACAGAGACAGAGACAGAGACAGAGACAGAGACAGAGACAGAGACAGAGACAGAGACAGAGACAGAGACAGAGACAGAGACAGAGACAGAGACAGAGACAGAGACAGAGACAGAGACAGAGACAGAGACAGAGACAGAGACAGAGACAGAGACAGAGACAGAGACAGAGACAGAGACAGAGACAGAGACAGAGACAGAGACAGAGACAGAGACAGAGACAGAGACAGAGACAGAGACAGAGACAGAGACAGAGACAGAGACAGAGACAGAGACAGAGACAGAGACAGAGACAGAGACAGAGACAGAGACAGAGACAGAGACAGAGACAGAGACAGAGACAGAGACAGAGACAGAGACAGAGACAGAGACAGAGACAGAGACAGAGACAGAGACAGAGACAGAGACAGAGACAGAGACAGAGACAGAGACAGAGACAGAGACAGAGACAGAGACAGAGACAGAGACAGAGACAGAGACAGAGCCAGGGACAGAGACAGAGAGAGAGACTGAGGGAGAGACAGCGACAGAGACAGAGACAGAGACTGATACAGAGACAGAGACAGAGACAGAGACAGAAACAGAGACAGAGACTGAGGGAGAGACAGCGACAGAGACAGAGACAGAGACAGAGACAGAGGCAGAGGCAGAGACAGAGACAGAGACAGAGACAGAGACAGAGACAGAGACAGAGACAGAGACAGAGACAGAGACAGAGACAGAGGCAGAGGCAGAGACAGAGGCAGAGACGGAGACAAAGACCGAGACAGACGCAGAGACAGAGACAGATACAGAGACAGAGACAGAGACAGAGACAGAGACAGAGACAGAGGCAGAGACAGAGACAGAGACAGAGACAGAGACAGAGACAGAGACAGAGACAGAGACGGAGACACAGGCAGAGACAGAGCCAGGGACAGAGACAGAGACAGAGACTGAGGGAGAGACAGCGACAGAGACTAATACAGAGACATAGACAGAGACAGAGACAGAGACAGAGACAGAGACAGAGACAGAGACAGAGACAGAGACAGAGACAGAGACAGAGACAGAGACAGAGACAGAGACAGAGACAGAGACAGAGACAGAGACAGAGACAGAGACAGAGACAGAGACAGAGACAGAGACAGAGACAGAGACAGAGACAGAGACAGAGACAGAGACAGAGACAGAGACAGAGACAGAGACAGAGACAGAGACAGAGACAGAGACAGAGACAGAGACAGAGACAGAGACAGAGACAGAGACAGAGACAGAGACAGAGACAGAGACAGAGACAGAGACAGAGACAGAGACAGAGACAGAGACAGAGACAGAGACAGAGACAGAGACAGAGACAGAGACAGAGACAGAGACAGAGACAGAGACAGAGACAGAGACAGAGACAGAGACAGAGACAGAGACAGAGACAGAGACAGAGACAGAGACAGAGACAGAGACAGAGACAGAGACAGAGACAGAGACAGAGACAGAGACAGAGACAGAGACAGAGACAGAGACAGAGACAGAGACAGAGACAGAGACAGAGACAGAGACAGAGACAGAGACAGAGACAGAGACAGAGACAGAGACAGAGACAGAGACAGAGACAGAGACAGAGACAGAGACAGAGACAGAGACAGAGACAGAGACAGAGACAGAGACAGAGACAGAGACAGAGACAGAGACAGAGACAGAGACAGAGACAGAGACAGAGACAGAGACAGAGACAGAGACAGAGACAGAGACAGAGACAGAGACAGAGACAGAGACAGAGACAGAGACAGAGACAGAGACAGAGACAGAGACAGAGACAGAGACAGAGACAGAGACAGAGACAGAGACAGAGACAGAGACAGAGACAGAGACAGAGACAGAGACAGAGACAGAGACAGAGACAGAGACAGAGACAGAGACAGAGACAGAGACAGAGACAGAGACAGAGACAGAGACAGAGACAGAGACAGAGACAGAGACAGAGACAGAGACAGAGACAGAGACAGAGACAGAGACAGAGACAGAGACAGAGACAGAGACAGAGACAGAGACAGAGACAGAGACAGAGACAGAGACAGAGACAGAGACAGAGACAGAGACAGAGACAGAGACAGAGACAGAGACAGAGACAGAGACAGAGACAGAGACAGAGACAGAGACAGAGACAGAGACAGAGACAGAGACAGAGACAGAGACAGAGACAGAGACAGAGACAGAGACAGAGACAGAGACAGAGACAGAGACAGAGACAGAGACAGAGACAGAGACAGAGACAGAGACAGAGACAGAGACAGAGACAGAGACAGAGACAGAGACAGAGACAGAGACAGAGACAGAGACAGAGACAGAGACAGAGACAGAGACAGAGACAGAGACAGAGACAGAGACAGAGACAGAGACAGAGACAGAGACAGAGACAGAGACAGAGACAGAGACAGAGACAGAGACAGAGACAGAGACAGAGACAGAGACAGAGACAGAGACAGAGACAGAGACAGAGACAGAGACAGAGACAGAGACAGAGACAGAGACAGAGACAGAGACAGAGACAGAGACAGAGACAGAGACAGAGACAGAGACAGAGACAGAGACAGAGACAGAGACAGAGACAGAGACAGAGACAGAGACAGAGACAGAGACAGAGACAGAGACAGAGACAGAGACAGAGACAGAGACAGAGACAGAGACAGAGACAGAGACAGAGACAGAGACAGAGACAGAGACAGAGACAGAGACAGAGACAGAGACAGAGACAGAGACAGAGACAGAGACAGAGACAGAGACAGAGACAGAGACAGAGACAGAGACAGAGACAGAGACAGAGACAGAGACAGAGACAGAGACAGAGACAGAGACAGAGACAGAGACAGAGACAGAGACAGAGACAGAGACAGAGACAGAGACAGAGACAGAGACAGAGACAGAGACAGAGACAGAGACAGAGACAGAGACAGAGACAGAGACAGAGACAGAGACAGAGACAGAGACAGAGACAGAGACAGAGACAGAGACAGAGACAGAGACAGAGGCAGAGGCAGAGGCAGAGGCAGAGGCTGTGGCAGAGGCAGAGACAGAGACAGAGACAGAGACAGAGACAGAGACAGAGACAGAGACAGAGACAGAGACAGAGACAGAGACAGAGACAGAGACAGAGACAGAGACAGAGACAGCGACAGAGACAGAGACAGAAACAGAGACAGAGACAGAGTCAGAGACAGAGACACTGACAGAGACAGAGACGGAGATAGAGACAGAGACAGAGACAGAGACGGAGACAGAGGCAGAGACAGAGCCAGGGACAGAGACACAGACAGAGGGAGAGACAGCGACAGAGACAGAGACAGAAACAGAAACAGAGACAGAGACAGATACGCGGACAGAGACAGAGACAGAGGCAGAGACAGAGACAGAGACAGAGACAGAGACAGAGGCAGAGACAGAGACAGAGACAGAGACAGAGACAGAGAGAGAGACGGAGACAGAGACAGAGACGGCGGCAGAGACAGGGACGGAGACAGAGACAGAGACACGGACAGAGACAGAGACAGAGACAGAGACAGAGACAGAGACAGAGACAGAGACTGAGACAGGGACAGAGACAGATACAGAGACAGAGACAGAGACAGCGACAGAAACAGAGACAGAGACAGAGACAGAGACAGCGACAGAGACAGAGACAGAGACAGAGAGAGAGACACAGACAGAGACAGAGACAGAGACAGAGACAGAGACAGAGACAGAGACAGAGACAGAGCCAGGGACAGAGACAGAGAGAGAGACTGAGGGAGAGACAGCGACAGAGACAGAGACAGAGACTGATACAGAGACAGAGACAGAGACAGAGACAGAAACAGAGACAGAGACTGAGGGAGAGACAGCGACAGAGACAGAGACAGAGACAGAGACAGAGGCAGAGGCAGAGACAGAGACAGAGACAGAGACAGAGACAGAGACAGAGACAGAGACAGAGACAGAGACAGAGACAGAGACAGAGGCAGAGGCAGAGACAGAGGCAGAGACGGAGACAAAGACCGAGACAGACGCAGAGACTGAGACAGAGGCAGAGACAGAGACAGAGACAGAGACAGAGACAGAGACATAGACAGAGGCAGAGACAGAGACAGAGACAGAGACAGAGACAGAGACAGAGACAGAGACAGAGACTGAGACAGATACAGAGACAGAGACAGAGACAGAGACAGAAACAGAGACAGAGAAAGATAGGCGGACAGAGACAGAGGCAGAGACAGAGACAGAGAGAGAGACGGAGACAGAGACAGAGACTGAGACGGAGACAGAGACAGCGGCAGAGACACGGACAGAGACAGAGACAGAGACAGAGACAGAGACAGAGACAGAGACAGAGACAGAGACAGAGACAGAGACAGAGACAGAGACAGAGACAGAGCCAGAGACAGAGACAGAAACAGAGACAGAGACAGAGACAGAGACAGAGACAGAGACAGCGACAGAGACAGACACAGAGACAGAGACAGAGACAGAGACAGAGGAAGAGACACAGACAGAGACAGAGACAGAGGCAGAGACAGAGACAGAGACAGAGACAGAGACAGAGACAGAGACAGAGACAGAAACGGAGACACAGGCAGAGACAGAGCCAGGGACAGAGACAGAGACAGAGACTGAGGGAGAGACAGCGACAGAGACAGAGACAGAGACTGATACAGAGACAGGGACAGAGACAGAGACAGAAACAGAGAAAGAGACAGAGACAGAGACAGAGACGGAGACAGTGACAGAGACAGAGACAGAGGCAGAGACGGAGACAAAGACCGAGACAGACGCAGAGACTGAGACAGAGACAGAGACAGAAACAGAGACAGAGAAAGATACGCGGACAGAGACAGAGGCAGAGACAGAGACAGAGAGAGAGACGGAGACAGAGACAGAGACTGAGACGGAGACAGAGACAGCGGCAGAGACACGGACGGAGACAGAGACAGAGACACAGACAGAGACAGAGACAGAGGCAGAGACAGAGCCAGAGACAGAGACAGAGACAGAGACAGAAACGGAGACACAGGCAGAGACAGAGCCAGGGACAGAGACAGAGACAGAGACTGAGGGAGAGACAGCGACAGAGACAGAGACAGAGACTGATACAGAGACAGGGACAGAGACAGAGACAGAAACAGAGAAAGAGACAGAGACAGAGACAGAGACGGAGACAGTGACAGAGACAGAGACAGAGGCAGAGACGGAGACAAAGACCGAGACAGACGCAGAGACTGAGACAGAGACAGAGACAGAAACAGAGACAGAGAAAGATACGCGGACAGAGACAGAGGCAGAGACAGAGACAGAGAGAGAGACGGAGACAGAGACAGAGACTGAGACGGAGACAGAGACAGCGGCAGAGACACGGACGGAGACAGAGACAGAGGCAGAGACAGAGCCAGAGACAGAGACAGAGACAGAGACAGAGACAGAGACAGAGACAGAGACAGAGACAGAGACAGAGACAGAGACAGAGACAGAGACAGAGACAGAGAGAGAGACACAGACAGAGACAGAGAAAGAGACAGAGACAGAGACAGAGACAGAGACAGAGACAGAGACAGAGCCAGGGACAGAGACAGAGAGAGAGACTGAGGGAGAGACAGCGACAGAGACAGAGACAGAGACTGATACAGAGACAGAGACAGAGACAGAGACAGAAACAGAGACAGAGACTGAGGGAGAGACAGCGACAGAGACAGAGACAGAGACAGAGACAGAGGCAGAGGCAGAGACAGAGACAGAGACAGAGACAGAGACAGAGACAGAGACAGAGACAGAGACAGAGACAGAGACAGAGACAGAGACAGAGGCAGAGGCAGAGACAGAGGCAGAGACGGAGACAAAGACCGAGACAGACGCAGAGACTGAGACAGAGGCAGAGACAGAGACAGAGACAGAGACAGAGACAGAGACATAGACAGAGGCAGAGACAGAGACAGAGACAGAGACAGAGACAGAGACAGAGACAGAGACAGAGACTGAGACAGATACAGAGACAGAGACAGAGACAGAGACAGAAACAGAGACAGAGAAAGATAGGCGGACAGAGACAGAGGCAGAGACAGAGACAGAGAGAGAGACGGAGACAGAGACAGAGACTGAGACGGAGACAGAGACAGCGGCAGAGACACGGACAGAGACAGAGACAGAGACAGAGACAGAGACAGAGACAGAGACAGAGACAGAGACAGAGACAGAGACAGAGACAGAGACAGAGACAGAGCCAGAGACAGAGACAGAAACAGAGACAGAGACAGAGACAGAGACAGAGACAGAGACAGCGACAGAGACAGACACAGAGACAGAGACAGAGACAGAGACAGAGACAGAGACAGAGACAGAGACAGAGACAGAGACAGAGACAGAGACAGAGACAGAGACAGAGACAGAGACAGAGACAGAGACAGAGACAGAGACAGAGACAGAGACAGAGACAGAGACAGAGACAGAGACAGAGACAGAGACAGAGACAGAGACAGAGACAGAGACAGAGACAGAGACAGAGACAGAGACAGAGACAGAGACAGAGACAGAGACAGAGACAGAGACAGAGACAGAGACAGAGACAGAGACAGAGACAGAGACAGAGACAGAGACAGAGACAGAGACAGAGACAGAGACAGAGACAGAGACAGAGACAGAGACAGAGACAGAGACAGAGACAGAGACAGAGACAGAGGCAGAGGCAGAGGCAGAGGCAGAGGCAGAGGCTGTGGCAGAGGCAGAGACAGAGACAGAGACAGAGACAGAGACAGAGACAGAGACAGAGACAGAGACAGAGACAGAGACAGAGACAGAGACAGAGACAGAGACAGCGACAGAGACAGAGACAGAAACAGAGACAGAGACAGAGTCAGAGACAGAGACACTGACAGAGACAGAGACGGAGATAGAGACAGAGACAGAGACAGAGACGGAGACAGAGGCAGAGACAGAGCCAGGGACAGAGACACAGACAGAGGGAGAGACAGCGACAGAGACAGAGACAGAAACAGAAACAGAGACAGAGACAGATACGCGGACAGAGACAGAGACAGAGACAGAGGCAGAGACAGAGACAGAGACAGAGACAGAGACAGAGGCAGAGACAGAGACAGAGACAGAGACAGAGACAGAGAGAGAGACGGAGACAGAGACAGAGACGGCGGCAGAGACAGGGACGGAGACAGAGACAGAGACACGGACAGAGACAGAGACAGAGACAGAGACAGAGACAGAGACAGAGACAGAGACTGAGACAGGGACAGAGACAGATACAGAGACAGAGACAGAGACAGCGACAGAAACAGAGACAGAGACAGAGACAGAGACAGCGACAGAGACAGAGACAGAGACAGAGAGAGAGACACAGACAGAGACAGAGACAGAGACAGAGACAGAGACAGAGACAGAGACAGAGACAGAGCCAGGGACAGAGACAGAGAGAGAGACTGAGGGAGAGACAGCGACAGAGACAGAGACAGAGACTGATACAGAGACAGAGACAGAGACAGAGACAGAAACAGAGACAGAGACTGAGGGAGAGACAGCGACAGAGACAGAGACAGAGACAGAGACAGAGGCAGAGGCAGAGACAGAGACAGAGACAGAGACAGAGACAGAGACAGAGACAGAGACAGAGACAGAGACAGAGACAGAGACAGAGGCAGAGGCAGAGACAGAGGCAGAGACGGAGACAAAGACCGAGACAGACGCAGAGACTGAGACAGAGGCAGAGACAGAGACAGAGACAGAGACAGAGACAGAGACATAGACAGAGGCAGAGACAGAGACAGAGACAGAGACAGAGACAGAGACAGAGACAGAGACAGAGACTGAGACAGATACAGAGACAGAGACAGAGACAGAGACAGAAACAGAGACAGAGAAAGATAGGCGGACAGAGACAGAGGCAGAGACAGAGACAGAGAGAGAGACGGAGACAGAGACAGAGACTGAGACGGAGACAGAGACAGCGGCAGAGACACGGACAGAGACAGAGACAGAGACAGAGACAGAGACAGAGACAGAGACAGAGACAGAGACAGAGACAGAGACAGAGACAGAGACAGAGCCAGAGACAGAGACAGAAACAGAGACAGAGACAGAGACAGAGACAGAGACAGAGACAGCGACAGAGACAGACACAGAGACAGAGACAGAGACAGAGACAGAGGAAGAGACACAGACAGAGACAGAGACAGAGGCAGAGACAGAGACAGAGACAGAGACAGAGACAGAGACAGAGACAGAAACGGAGACACAGGCAGAGACAGAGCCAGGGACAGAGACAGAGACAGAGACTGAGGGAGAGACAGCGACAGAGACAGAGACAGAGACTGATACAGAGACAGGGACAGAGACAGAGACAGAAACAGAGAAAGAGACAGAGACAGAGACAGAGACGGAGACAGTGACAGAGACAGAGACAGAGGCAGAGACGGAGACAAAGACCGAGACAGACGCAGAGACTGAGACAGAGACAGAGACAGAGACAGAGACAGAGAAAGATACGCGGACAGAGACAGAGGCAGAGACAGAGACAGAGAGAGAGACGGAGACAGAGACAGAGACTGAGACGGAGACAGAGACAGCGGCAGAGACACGGACGGAGACAGAGACAGAGACACAGACAGAGACAGAGACAGAGGCAGAGACAGAGCCAGAGACAGAGACAGAGACAGAGACAGAAACGGAGACACAGGCAGAGACAGAGCCAGGGACAGAGACAGAGACAGAGACTGAGGGAGAGACAGCGACAGAGACAGAGACAGAGACTGATACAGAGACAGGGACAGAGACAGAGACAGAAACAGAGAAAGAGACAGAGACAGAGACAGAGACGGAGACAGTGACAGAGACAGAGACAGAGGCAGAGACGGAGACAAAGACCGAGACAGACGCAGAGACTGAGACAGAGACAGAGACAGAAACAGAGACAGAGAAAGATACGCGGACAGAGACAGAGGCAGAGACAGAGACAGAGAGAGAGACGGAGACAGAGACAGAGACTGAGACGGAGACAGAGACAGCGGCAGAGACACGGACGGAGACAGAGACAGAGACACAGACAGAGACAGAGACAGAGGCAGAGACAGAGCCAGAGACAGAGACAGAGACAGAGACAGAGACAGAGACAGAGACAGAGACAGAGACAGAGACAGAGACAGAGACAGAGACAGAGACAGAGAGAGAGACACAGACAGAGACAGAGAAAGAGACAGAGACAGAGACAGAGACAGAGACAGAGACAGAGCCAGGGACAGAGACAGAGAGAGAGACTGAGGGAGAGACAGCGACAGAGACAGAGACAGAGACTGATACAGAGACAGAGACAGAGACAGAGACAGAAACAGAGACAGAGACTGAGGGAGAGACAGCGACAGAGACAGAGACAGAGACAGAGACAGAGGCAGAGGCAGAGACAGAGACAGAGACAGAGACAGAGACAGAGACAGAGACAGAGACAGAGACAGAGACAGAGACAGAGACAGAGGCAGAGGCAGAGACAGAGGCAGAGACGGAGACAAAGACCGAGACAGACGCAGAGACTGAGACAGAGGCAGAGACAGAGACAGAGACAGAGACAGAGACAGAGACATAGACAGAGGCAGAGACAGAGACAGAGACAGAGACAGAGACAGAGACAGAGACAGAGACAGAGACTGAGACAGATACAGAGACAGAGACAGAGACAGAGACAGAAACAGAGACAGAGAAAGATAGGCGGACAGAGACAGAGGCAGAGACAGAGACAGAGAGAGAGACGGAGACAGAGACAGAGACTGAGACGGAGACAGAGACAGCGGCAGAGACACGGACAGAGACAGAGACAGAGACAGAGACAGAGACAGAGACAGAGACAGAGACAGAGACAGAGACAGAGACAGAGACAGAGACAGAGCCAGAGACAGAGACAGAAACAGAGACAGAGACAGAGACAGAGACAGAGACAGAGACAGAGACAGCGACAGAGACAGACACAGAGACAGAGACAGAGACAGAGACAGAGGAAGAGACACAGACAGAGACAGAGACAGAGGCAGAGACAGAGACAGAGACAGAGACAGAGACAGAGACAGAGACAGAAACGGAGACACAGGCAGAGACAGAGCCAGGGACAGAGACAGAGACAGAGACTGAGGGAGAGACAGCGACAGAGACAGAGACAGAGACTGATACAGAGACAGGGACAGAGACAGAGACAGAAACAGAGAAAGAGACAGAGACAGAGACAGAGACGGAGACAGTGACAGAGACAGAGACAGAGGCAGAGACGGAGACAAAGACCGAGACAGACGCAGAGACTGAGACAGAGACAGAGACAGAAACAGAGACAGAGAAAGATACGCGGACAGAGACAGAGGCAGAGACAGAGACAGAGAGAGAGACGGAGACAGAGACAGAGACTGAGACGGAGACAGAGACAGCGGCAGAGACACGGACGGAGACAGAGACAGAGACACAGACAGAGACAGAGACAGAGGCAGAGACAGAGCCAGAGACAGAGACAGAGACAGAGACAGAAACGGAGACACAGGCAGAGACAGAGCCAGGGACAGAGACAGAGACAGAGACTGAGGGAGAGACAGCGACAGAGACAGAGACAGAGACTGATACAGAGACAGGGACAGAGACAGAGACAGAAACAGAGAAAGAGACAGAGACAGAGACAGAGACGGAGACAGTGACAGAGACAGAGACAGAGGCAGAGACGGAGACAAAGACCGAGACAGACGCAGAGACTGAGACAGAGACAGAGACAGAAACAGAGACAGAGAAAGATACGCGGACAGAGACAGAGGCAGAGACAGAGACAGAGAGAGAGACGGAGACAGAGACAGAGACTGAGACGGAGACAGAGACAGCGGCAGAGACACGGACGGAGACAGAGACAGAGACACAGACAGAGACAGAGACAGAGGCAGAGACAGAGCCAGAGACAGAGACAGAGACAGAGACAGAGACAGAGACAGAGACAGAGACAGAGACAGAGACAGAGACAGAGACAGAGACAGAGACAGAGACAGAGACAGAGACAGAGACAGAGACAGAGACAGAGACAGAGACAGAGACAGAGACAGAGACAGAGACAGAGACAGAGACAGAGACAGAGACAGAGACAGAGACAGAGACAGAGACAGAGACAGAGACAGAGACAGAGACAGAGACAGAGACAGAGACAGAGACAGAGACAGAGACAGAGACAGAGACAGAGACAGAGACAGAGACAGAGACAGAGACAGAGACAGAGACAGAGACAGAGACAGAGACAGAGACAGAGACAGAGACAGAGACAGAGACAGAGACAGAGACAGAGACAGAGACAGAGACAGAGACAGAGACAGAGACAGAGACAGAGACAGAGACAGAGACAGAGACAGAGACAGAGACAGAGACAGAGACAGAGACAGAGACAGAGACAGAGACAGAGACAGAGACAGAGACAGAGACAGAGACAGAGACAGAGACAGAGACAGAGACAGAGACAGAGACAGAGGCAGAGGCAGAGGCAGAGGCAGAGGCAGAGGCTGTGGCAGAGGCAGAGACAGAGACAGAGACAGAGACAGAGACAGAGACAGAGACAGAGACAGAGACAGAGACAGAGACAGAGACAGAGACAGAGACAGAGACAGCGACAGAGACAGAGACAGAAACAGAGACAGAGACAGAGTCAGAGACAGAGACACTGACAGAGACAGAGACGGAGATAGAGACAGAGACAGAGACAGAGACGGAGACAGAGGCAGAGACAGAGCCAGGGACAGAGACACAGACAGAGGGAGAGACAGCGACAGAGACAGAGACAGAAACAGAAACAGAGACAGAGACAGATACGCGGACAGAGACAGAGACAGAGACAGAGGCAGAGACAGAGACAGAGACAGAGACAGAGACAGAGGCAGAGACAGAGACAGAGACAGAGACAGAGACAGAGAGAGAGACGGAGACAGAGACAGAGACGGCGGCAGAGACAGGGACGGAGACAGAGACAGAGACACGGACAGAGACAGAGACAGAGACAGAGACAGAGACAGAGACAGAGACAGAGACTGAGACAGGGACAGAGACAGACACAGAGACAGAGACAGATACAGCGACAGAAACAGAGACAGAGACAGAGACAGAGACAGCGACAGAGACAGAGACAGAGACAGAGAGAGAGACACAGACAGAGACAGAGACAGAGACAGAGACAGAGACAGAGACAGAGACAGAGACAGAGCCAGGGACAGAGACAGAGAGAGAGACTGAGGGAGAGACAGCGACAGAGACAGAGACAGAGACTGATACAGAGACAGAGACAGAGACAGAGACAGAAACAGAGACAGAGACTGAGGGAGAGACAGCGACAGAGACAGAGACAGAGACAGAGACAGAGGCAGAGGCAGAGACAGAGACAGAGACAGAGACAGAGACAGAGACAGAGACAGAGACAGAGACAGAGACAGAGACAGAGACAGAGGCAGAGGCAGAGACAGAGGCAGAGACGGAGACAAAGACCGAGACAGACGCAGAGACTGAGACAGAGGCAGAGACAGAGACAGAGACAGAGACAGAGACAGAGACATAGACAGAGGCAGAGACAGAGACAGAGACAGAGACAGAGACAGAGACAGAGACAGAGACAGAGACTGAGACAGATACAGAGACAGAGACAGAGACAGAGACAGAAACAGAGACAGAGAAAGATAGGCGGACAGAGACAGAGGCAGAGACAGAGACAGAGAGAGAGACGGAGACAGAGACAGAGACTGAGACGGAGACAGAGACAGCGGCAGAGACACGGACAGAGACAGAGACAGAGACAGAGACAGAGACAGAGACAGAGACAGAGACAGAGACAGAGACAGAGACAGAGACAGAGACAGAGCCAGAGACAGAGACAGAAACAGAGACAGAGACAGAGACAGAGACAGAGACAGAGACAGCGACAGAGACAGACACAGAGACAGAGACAGAGACAGAGACAGAGGAAGAGACACAGACAGAGACAGAGACAGAGGCAGAGACAGAGACAGAGACAGAGACAGAGACAGAGACAGAGACAGAAACGGAGACACAGGCAGAGACAGAGCCAGGGACAGAGACAGAGACAGAGACTGAGGGAGAGACAGCGACAGAGACAGAGACAGAGACTGATACAGAGACAGGGACAGAGACAGAGACAGAAACAGAGAAAGAGACAGAGACAGAGACAGAGACGGAGACAGTGACAGAGACAGAGACAGAGGCAGAGACGGAGACAAAGACCGAGACAGACGCAGAGACTGAGACAGAGACAGAGACAGAAACAGAGACAGAGAAAGATACGCGGACAGAGACAGAGGCAGAGACAGAGACAGAGAGAGAGACGGAGACAGAGACAGAGACTGAGACGGAGACAGAGACAGCGGCAGAGACACGGACGGAGACAGAGACAGAGACACAGACAGAGACAGAGACAGAGGCAGAGACAGAGCCAGAGACAGAGACAGAGACAGAGACAGAAACGGAGACACAGGCAGAGACAGAGCCAGGGACAGAGACAGAGACAGAGACTGAGGGAGAGACAGCGACAGAGACAGAGACAGAGACTGATACAGAGACAGGGACAGAGACAGAGACAGAAACAGAGAAAGAGACAGAGACAGAGACAGAGACGGAGACAGTGACAGAGACAGAGACAGAGGCAGAGACGGAGACAAAGACCGAGACAGACGCAGAGACTGAGACAGAGACAGAGACAGAAACAGAGACAGAGAAAGATACGCGGACAGAGACAGAGGCAGAGACAGAGACAGAGAGAGAGACGGAGACAGAGACAGAGACTGAGACGGAGACAGAGACAGCGGCAGAGACACGGACGGAGACAGAGACAGAGACACAGACAGAGACAGAGACAGAGGCAGAGACAGAGCCAGAGACAGAGACAGAGACAGAGACAGAGACAGAGACAGAGACAGAGACAGAGACAGAGACAGAGACAGAGACAGAGACAGAGACAGAGAGAGAGACACAGACAGAGACAGAGAAAGAGACAGAGACAGAGACAGAGACAGAGACAGAGACAGAGCCAGGGACAGAGACAGAGAGAGAGACTGAGGGAGAGACAGCGACAGAGACAGAGACAGAGACTGATACAGAGACAGAGACAGAGACAGAGACAGAAACAGAGACAGAGACTGAGGGAGAGACAGCGACAGAGACAGAGACAGAGACAGAGACAGAGGCAGAGGCAGAGACAGAGACAGAGACAGAGACAGAGACAGAGACAGAGACAGAGACAGAGACAGAGACAGAGACAGAGACAGAGGCAGAGGCAGAGACAGAGGCAGAGACGGAGACAAAGACCGAGACAGACGCAGAGACTGAGACAGAGGCAGAGACAGAGACAGAGACAGAGACAGAGACAGAGACATAGACAGAGGCAGAGACAGAGACAGAGACAGAGACAGAGACAGAGACAGAGACAGAGACAGAGACTGAGACAGATACAGAGACAGAGACAGAGACAGAGACAGAAACAGAGACAGAGAAAGATAGGCGGACAGAGACAGAGGCAGAGACAGAGACAGAGAGAGAGACGGAGACAGAGACAGAGACTGAGACGGAGACAGAGACAGCGGCAGAGACACGGACAGAGACAGAGACAGAGACAGAGACAGAGACAGAGACAGAGACAGAGACAGAGACAGAGACAGAGACAGAGCCAGAGACAGAGACAGAAACAGAGACAGAGACAGAGACAGAGACAGAGACAGAGACAGAGACAGCGACAGAGACAGACACAGAGACAGAGACAGAGACAGAGACAGAGGAAGAGACACAGACAGAGACAGAGACAGAGGCAGAGACAGAGACAGAGACAGAGACAGAGACAGAGACAGAGACAGAAACGGAGACACAGGCAGAGACAGAGCCAGGGACAGAGACAGAGACAGAGACTGAGGGAGAGACAGCGACAGAGACAGAGACAGAGACTGATACAGAGACAGGGACAGAGACAGAGACAGAAACAGAGAAAGAGACAGAGACAGAGACAGAGACGGAGACAGTGACAGAGACAGAGACAGAGGCAGAGACGGAGACAAAGACCGAGACAGACGCAGAGACTGAGACAGAGACAGAGACAGAAACAGAGACAGAGAAAGATACGCGGACAGAGACAGAGGCAGAGACAGAGACAGAGAGAGAGACGGAGACAGAGACAGAGACTGAGACGGAGACAGAGACAGCGGCAGAGACACGGACGGAGACAGAGACAGAGACACAGACAGAGACAGAGAGAGAGGCAGAGACAGAGCCAGAGACAGAGACAGAGACAGAGACAGAAACGGAGACACAGGCAGAGACAGAGCCAGGGACAGAGACAGAGACAGAGACTGAGGGAGAGACAGCGACAGAGACAGAGACAGAGACTGACACAGAGACAGGGACAGAGACAGAGACAGAAACAGAGAAAGAGACAGAGACAGAGACAGAGACGGAGACAGTGACAGAGACAGAGACAGAGGCAGAGACGGAGACAAAGACCGAGACAGACGCAGAGACTGAGACAGAGACAGAGACAGAAACAGAGACAGAGAAAGATACGCGGACAGAGACAGAGGCAGAGACAGAGACAGAGAGAGAGACGGAGACAGAGACAGAGACTGAGACGGAGACAGAGACAGCGGCAGAGACACGGACGGAGACAGAGACAGAGACACAGACAGAGACAGAGACAGAGGCAGAGACAGAGCCAGAGACAGAGACAGAGACAGAGACAGAGACAGAGACAGAGACAGAGACAGAGACAGAGACAGAGACAGAGACAGAGACAGAGACAGAGACAGAGACAGAGACAGAGACAGAGACAGAGACAGAGACAGAGACAGAGACAGAGACAGAGACAGAGACAGAGACAGAGACAGAGACAGAGACAGAGACAGAGACAGAGACAGAGACAGAGACAGAGACAGAGACAGAGACAGAGACAGAGACAGAGACAGAGACAGAGACAGAGACAGAGACAGAGACAGAGACAGAGACAGAGACAGAGACAGAGACAGAGACAGAGACAGAGACAGAGACAGAGACAGAGACAGAGACAGAGACAGAGACAGAGACAGAGACAGAGACAGAGACAGAGACAGAGACAGAGACAGAGACAGAGACAGAGACAGAGACAGAGACAGAGACAGAGACAGAGACAGAGACAGAGACAGAGACAGAGACAGAGACAGAGACAGAGACAGAGACAGAGACAGAGACAGAGACAGAGACAGAGACAGAGACAGAGACAGAGACAGAGACAGAGACAGAGACAGAGACAGAGACAGAGACAGAGACAGAGACAGAGACAGAGACAGAGACAGAGACAGAGACAGAGACAGAGACAGAGACAGAGACAGAGACAGAGACAGAGACAGAGACAGAGACAGAGACAGAGACAGAGACAGAGACAGAGACAGAGACAGAGACAGAGACAGAGACAGAGACAGAGACAGAGACAGAGACAGAGACAGAGACAGAGACAGAGACAGAGACAGAGACAGAGACAGAGACAGAGACAGAGACAGAGACAGAGACAGACACAGAGACAGAGACAGAGACAGACACAGAGACAGAGACAGAGACAGAGACAGAGACAGAGACAGAGACAGAGACAGAGACAGAGACAGAGACAGAGACAGAGACAGAGACAGAGACAGAGACAGAGACAGAGACAGAGACAGAGACAGAGACAGAGACAGAGACAGAGACAGAGACAGAGACAGAGACAGAGACAGAGACAGAGACAGAGACAGAGACAGAGACAGAGACAGAGACAGAGACAGAGACAGAGACAGAGACAGAGACAGAGACAGAGACAGAGACAGAGACAGAGACAGAGACAGAGACAGAGACAGAGACAGAGACAGAGACAGAGACAGAGACAGAGACAGAGACAGAGACAGAGACAGAGACAGAGACAGAGACAGAGACAGAGACAGAGACAGAGACAGAGACAGAGACAGAGACAGAGACAGAGACAGAGACAGAGACAGAGACAGAGACAGAGACAGAGACAGAGACAGAGACAGAGACAGAGACAGAGACAGAGACAGAGACAGAGACAGAGACAGAGACAGAGACAGAGACAGAGACAGAGACAGAGACAGAGACAGAGACAGAGACAGAGACAGAGACGGAGACAGTGACAGAGACAGAGACAGAGGCAGAGACGGAGGCAAAGACCGAGACAGACGCAGAGACTGAGACAGAGACAGAGACAGCGACAGAGACAGAGACAGAGACAGAGACAGAGACAGAGACAGAGACACAGACAGAGACAGAGACAGAGGCAGAGGCAGGGACAGAGACAGAGACAGAGACAGAGACAGAGACAGAGACAGAGACGGAGACACAGGCAGAGACAGAGCCAGGGACAGAGACAGAGACAGAGACTGAGGGAGAGACAGCGACAGAGACAGCGACAGAGACTGATACAGAGACATAGACAGAGACAGAGACAGAAACAGAGACAGAGACAGAGACAGAGACAGAGACAGCGACAGAGACAGAGACAGAGACAGAGACAGAGACAGAGACAGAGACAGAGACAGAGACAGAGACAGAGACAGAGACAGAGACAGAGACAGAGACAGAGACAGAGACAGAGACAGAGACAGAGACAGAGACAGAGACAGAGACAGAGACAGAGACAGAGACAGAGACAGAGACAGAGACAGAGACAGAGACAGAGACAGAGACAGAGACAGAGACAGAGACAGAGACAGAGACAGAGACAGAGACAGAGACAGAGACAGAGACAGAGACAGAGACAGAGACAGAGACAGAGACAGAGACAGAGACAGAGACAGAGACAGAGACAGAGACAGAGACAGAGACAGAGACAGAGACAGAGACAGAGACAGAGACAGAGACAGAGACAGAGACAGAGACAGAGACAGAGACAGAGACAGAGACAGAGACAGAGACAGAGACAGAGACAGAGACAGAGACAGAGACAGAGACAGAGACAGAGACAGAGACAGAGACAGAGACAGAGACAGAGACAGAGACAGAGACAGAGACAGAGACAGAGACAGAGACAGAGACAGAGACAGAGACAGAGACAGAGACAGCGACAGAGACAGAGACAGAGACAGAGACAGAGACAGAGACAGAGACACAGACAGAGACAGAGACAGAGGCAGAGGCAGAGACAGAGACAGAGACAGAGACAGAGACAGAGACAGAGACAGAGACAGAGACGGAGACACAGGCAGAGACAGAGCCAGGGACAGAGACAGAGACAGAGACTGAGGGAGAGACAGCGACAGAGACAGCGACAGAGACATAGACAGAGACATAGACAGAGACAGAGACAGAAACAGAGACAGAGACAGAGACAGAGACAGAGACAGCGACAGAGACAGAGACAGAGACAGAGACAGAGACAGAGACAGAGACACAGACAGAGACAGAGACAGAGACAAAGACAGAGACAGAGACAGAGACAGAGACAGAGACAGAGACAGAGACAGAGACAGAGACAGAGACAGAGACAGAGACAGAGACAGAGCCAGAGACTGAGACAGTGACAGAGACATAGACGGAGACAGAGACAGGGACGGAGACATAGACGGAGACAGAGACAGAGACAGAGACATAGACAGCGACAGAGACATAGACAGAGACAGAGACAGAAACAGAGACACAGAAAGATACGCGGACAGAGACAGAGGCAGAGACAGAGACAGAGAGAGAGACGGAGACAGAGACAGAGACTGAGACGGAGACAGAGACAGCGGCAGAGACACGGACGGAGACAGAGACAGAGACACAGACAGAGACAGAGCCAGGGACAGAGACAGAGACAGAGACTGAGGGAGAGACAGCGACAGAGACAGAGACAGAGACAGAGATAGAGGCAGAGGCAGAGACAGAGACAGAGACAGAGACAGAGACAGAGACAGAGACAGAGACAGAGACAGAGACAGAGACAGAGACAGAGACAGAGACAGAGACAGAGACAGAGACAGAGACAGAGACAGAGACAGAGACAGAGACAGAGACAGAGACAGAGACAGAGACAGAGACAGAGACAGAGACAGAAACAGAGACAGAGACAGAGACAGAGACAGCGACAGAGACAGAGACAGAGACAGAGACAGAAACAGAGACAGAGACTGAGGGAGAGACAGCGACAGAGACAGAGACAGAGACAGAGACAGAGGCAGAGGCAGAGACAGAGACAGAGACAGAGACAGAGACAGAGACAGAGACAGAGACAGAGACAGAGACAGAGACAGAGACAGAGACAGAGGCAGAGGCAGAGACAGAGGCAGAGACGGAGACAAAGACCGAGACAGACGCAGAGACTGAGACAGAGGCAGAGACAGAGACAGAGACAGAGACAGAGACAGAGACATAGACAGAGGCAGAGACAGAGACAGAGACAGAGACAGAGACAGAGACAGAGACAGAGACAGAGACTGAGACAGATACAGAGACAGAGACAGAGACAGAGACAGAAACAGAGACAGAGAAAGATAGGCGGACAGAGACAGAGGCAGAGACAGAGACAGAGAGAGAGACGGAGACAGAGACAGAGACTGAGACGGAGACAGAGACAGCGGCAGAGACACGGACAGAGACAGAGACAGAGACAGAGACAGAGACAGAGACAGAGACAGAGACAGAGACAGAGACAGAGACAGAGACAGAGCCAGAGACAGAGACAGAAACAGAGACAGAGACAGAGACAGAGACAGAGACAGAGACAGAGACAGCGACAGAGACAGACACAGAGACAGAGACAGAGACAGAGACAGAGGAAGAGACACAGACAGAGACAGAGACAGAGGCAGAGACAGAGACAGAGACAGAGACAGAGACAGAGACAGAGACAGAAACGGAGACACAGGCAGAGACAGAGCCAGGGACAGAGACAGAGACAGAGACTGAGGGAGAGACAGCGACAGAGACAGAGACAGAGACTGATACAGAGACAGGGACAGAGACAGAGACAGAAACAGAGAAAGAGACAGAGACAGAGACAGAGACGGAGACAGTGACAGAGACAGAGACAGAGGCAGAGACGGAGACAAAGACCGAGACAGACGCAGAGACTGAGACAGAGACAGAGACAGAAACAGAGACAGAGAAAGATACGCGGACAGAGACAGAGGCAGAGACAGAGACAGAGAGAGAGACGGAGACAGAGACAGAGACTGAGACGGAGACAGAGACAGCGGCAGAGACACGGACGGAGACAGAGACAGAGACACAGACAGAGACAGAGAGAGAGGCAGAGACAGAGCCAGAGACAGAGACAGAGACAGAGACAGAAACGGAGACACAGGCAGAGACAGAGCCAGGGACAGAGACAGAGACAGAGACTGAGGGAGAGACAGCGACAGAGACAGAGACAGAGACTGACACAGAGACAGGGACAGAGACAGAGACAGAAACAGAGAAAGAGACAGAGACAGAGACAGAGACGGAGACAGTGACAGAGACAGAGACAGAGGCAGAGACGGAGACAAAGACCGAGACAGACGCAGAGACTGAGACAGAGACAGAGACAGAAACAGAGACAGAGAAAGATACGCGGACAGAGACAGAGGCAGAGACAGAGACAGAGAGAGAGACGGAGACAGAGACAGAGACTGAGACGGAGACAGAGACAGCGGCAGAGACACGGACGGAGACAGAGACAGAGACACAGACAGAGACAGAGACAGAGGCAGAGACAGAGCCAGAGACAGAGACAGAGACAGAGACAGAGACAGAGACAGAGACAGAGACAGAGACAGAGACAGAGACAGAGACAGAGACAGAGACAGAGACAGAGACAGAGACAGAGACAGAGACAGAGACAGAGACAGAGACAGAGACAGAGACAGAGACAGAGACAGAGACAGAGACAGAGACAGAGACAGAGACAGAGACAGAGACAGAGACAGAGACAGAGACAGAGACAGAGACAGAGACAGAGACAGAGACAGAGACAGAGACAGAGACAGAGACAGAGACAGAGACAGAGACAGAGACAGAGACAGAGACAGAGACAGAGACAGAGACAGAGACAGAGACAGAGACAGAGACAGAGACAGAGACAGAGACAGAGACAGAGACAGAGACAGAGACAGAGACAGAGACAGAGACAGAGACAGAGACAGAGACAGAGACAGAGACAGAGACAGAGACAGAGACAGAGACAGAGACAGAGACAGAGACAGAGACAGAGACAGAGACAGAGACAGAGACAGAGACAGAGACAGAGACAGAGACAGAGACAGAGACAGAGACAGAGACAGAGACAGAGACAGAGACAGAGACAGAGACAGAGACAGAGACAGAGACAGAGACAGAGACAGAGACAGAGACAGAGACAGAGACAGAGACAGAGACAGAGACAGAGACAGAGACAGAGACAGAGACAGAGACAGAGACAGAGACAGAGACAGAGACAGAGACAGAGACAGAGACAGAGACAGAGACAGAGACAGAGACAGAGACAGAGACAGAGACAGAGACAGAGACAGAGACAGAGACAGAGACAGAGACAGAGACAGAGACAGAGACAGACACAGAGACAGAGACAGAGACAGACACAGAGACAGAGACAGAGACAGAGACAGAGACAGAGACAGAGACAGAGACAGAGACAGAGACAGAGACAGAGACAGAGACAGAGACAGAGACAGAGACAGAGACAGAGACAGAGACAGAGACAGAGACAGAGACAGAGACAGAGACAGAGACAGAGACAGAGACAGAGACAGAGACAGAGACAGAGACAGAGACAGAGACAGAGACAGAGACAGAGACAGAGACAGAGACAGAGACAGAGACAGAGACAGAGACAGAGACAGAGACAGAGACAGAGACAGAGACAGAGACAGAGACAGAGACAGAGACAGAGACAGAGACAGAGACAGAGACAGAGACAGAGACAGAGACAGAGACAGAGACAGAGACAGAGACAGAGACAGAGACAGAGACAGAGACAGAGACAGAGACAGAGACAGAGACAGAGACAGAGACAGAGACAGAGACAGAGACAGAGACAGAGACAGAGACAGAGACAGAGACAGAGACAGAGACAGAGACAGAGACAGAGACAGAGACAGAGACAGAGACAGAGACAGAGACAGAGACAGAGACAGAGACAGAGACAGAGACAGAGACAGAGACAGAGACAGAGACGGAGACAGTGACAGAGACAGAGACAGAGGCAGAGACGGAGGCAAAGACCGAGACAGACGCAGAGACTGAGACAGAGACAGAGACAGCGACAGAGACAGAGACAGAGACAGAGACAGAGACAGAGACAGAGACACAGACAGAGACAGAGACAGAGGCAGAGGCAGGGACAGAGACAGAGACAGAGACAGAGACAGAGACAGAGACAGAGACGGAGACACAGGCAGAGACAGAGCCAGGGACAGAGACAGAGACAGAGACTGAGGGAGAGACAGCGACAGAGACAGCGACAGAGACTGATACAGAGACATAGACAGAGACAGAGACAGAAACAGAGACAGAGACAGAGACAGAGACAGAGACAGCGACAGAGACAGAGACAGAGACAGAGACAGAGACAGAGACAGAGACAGAGACAGAGACAGAGACAGAGACAGAGACAGAGACAGAGACAGAGACAGAGACAGAGACAGAGACAGAGACAGAGACAGAGACAGAGACAGAGACAGAGACAGAGACAGAGACAGAGACAGAGACAGAGACAGAGACAGAGACAGAGACAGAGACAGAGACAGAGACAGAGACAGAGACAGAGACAGAGACAGAGACAGAGACAGAGACAGAGACAGAGACAGAGACAGAGACAGAGACAGAGACAGAGACAGAGACAGAGACAGAGACAGAGACAGAGACAGAGACAGAGACAGAGACAGAGACAGAGACAGAGACAGAGACAGAGACAGAGACAGAGACAGAGACAGAGACAGAGACAGAGACAGAGACAGAGACAGAGACAGAGACAGAGACAGAGACAGAGACAGAGACAGAGACAGAGACAGAGACAGAGACAGAGACAGAGACAGAGACAGAGACAGAGACAGAGACAGAGACAGCGACAGAGACAGAGACAGAGACAGAGACAGAGACAGAGACAGAGACACAGACAGAGACAGAGACAGAGGCAGAGGCAGAGACAGAGACAGAGACAGAGACAGAGACAGAGACAGAGACAGAGACAGAGACAGAGACGGAGACACAGGCAGAGACAGAGCCAGGGACAGAGACAGAGACAGAGACTGAGGGAGAGACAGCGACAGAGACAGCGACAGAGACATAGACAGAGACATAGACAGAGACAGAGACAGAAACAGAGACAGAGACAGAGACAGAGACAGAGACAGCGACAGAGACAGAGACAGAGACAGAGACAGAGACAGAGACAGAGACACAGACAGAGACAGAGACAGAGACAAAGACAGAGACAGAGACAGAGACAGAGACAGAGACAGAGACAGAGACAGAGACAGAGACAGAGACAGAGACAGAGACAGAGACAGAGCCAGAGACTGAGACAGTGACAGAGACATAGACGGAGACAGAGACAGGGACGGAGACATAGACGGAGACAGAGACAGAGACAGAGACATAGACAGCGACAGAGACATAGACAGAGACAGAGACAGAAACAGAGACACAGAAAGATACGCGGACAGAGACAGAGGCAGAGACAGAGACAGAGAGAGAGACGGAGACAGAGACAGAGACTGAGACGGAGACAGAGACAGCGGCAGAGACACGGACGGAGACAGAGACAGAGACACAGACAGAGACAGAGCCAGGGACAGAGACAGAGACAGAGACTGAGGGAGAGACAGCGACAGAGACAGAGACAGAGACAGAGATAGAGGCAGAGGCAGAGACAGAGACAGAGACAGAGACAGAGACAGAGACAGAGACAGAGACAGAGACAGAGACAGAGACAGAGACAGAGACAGAGACAGAGACAGAGACAGAGACAGAGACAGAGACAGAGACAGAGACAGAGACAGAGACAGAGACAGAGACAGAGACAGAGACAGAGACAGAGACAGAAACAGAGACAGAGACAGAGACAGAGACAGCGACAGAGACAGAGACAGAGACAGAGACAGAGACAGAGACACAGACAGAGACAGAGACAGAGGCAGAGGCAGAGGCAGAGACAGAGACAGAGACAGAGACAGAGACAGCGACAGAGACAGAGACAGAGACGGAGACACAGGCAGAGACAGAGCCAGGGACAGAGACAGAGACAGAGACTGAGGGAGAGACAGCGACAGAGACAGCGACAGAGACTGATACAGAGACATAGACAGAGACAGAGACAGAAACAGAGACAGAGACAGAGACAGAGACAGAGACAGCGACAGAGACAGAGACAGAGACAGAGACAGAGACAGAGACAGAGACACAGACAGAGACAGAGACAGAGACAGAGACAGAGACAGAGACAGAGACAGAGACAGAGACAGAGACAGAGACAGAGACAGAGACAGAGGCAGAGGCAGAGGCAGAGACAGAGACAGAGACAGAGACAGAGACAGAGACAGAGACAGAGACAGAGACAGAGACAGAGACAGAGACAGAGACAGAGACAGAGACAGAGACAGAGACAGAGACAGAGACAGAGACAGCGACAGAGACAGAGACAGATACAGAAACAGAGACAGAGACAGAGTCAGAGACAGAGACACTGACAGAGACAGAGACGGAGATAGAGACAGAGACAGAGACAGAGACGGAGACAGAGGCAGAGACAGAGCCAGGGACAGAGACAGAGACAGAGGGAGAGACAGCGACAGAGACAGAGACAGAAACAGAAACAGAGACAGAGACAGAAACGCGGACAGAGACAGAGGCAGAGACAGAGACAGAGAGAGAGACGGAGACAGAGACAGAGAGAGAGACACAGACAGAGACAGAGACAGAGGCAGAGACAGAGACAGAGACAGAGACAGAGACAGAGACAGAGACAGAGACAGAGACAGAGACAGAGACAGAGACAGAGACGGAGACAGAGGCAGAGACAGATCCAGGGACAGAGACAGAGACAGAGACTGAGGGAGAGACAGCGACAGAGACAGAGACAGAGACTGATACAGAGACAGAGACAGAGACAGAGACAGAAACAGAGAAAGAGACAGAGACAGAGACAGAGACGGAGACAGTGACAGGGACAGAGACAGAGGCAGAGACGGAGACAAAGACCGAGACAGACGCAGAGACTGAGACAGAGGCAGAGACAGAGACAGAGACAGAGACAGAGACGGAGACGGAGACAGAGACAGAGACAGAGACAGAGACAGAGACAGAGACAGAGACAGAAACAGCGACAGAGACAGAGACAGCGGCAGAGACAGAGACAGAGACAGAGACAGAGACAGAGACAGAGACACAGACAGACACAGAGACAGAGGCAGAGACAGAGACAGTGACAGAGATAGAGACAGAGACAGAGACAGAGACAGACACAGAGACAGAGACAGAGGCAGAGACAGAGACAGAGACAGAGACAGAGACAGAGGCAGAGACAGAGACAGAGACAGAGACAGAGACAGAGAGAGAGACGGAGACAGAGACAGAGACGGCGGCAGAGACAGGGACGGAGACAGAGACAGAGACACGGACAGAGACAGAGACAGAGACAGAGACAGAGACAGAGACAGAGACAGAGACAGAGACTGAGACAGAGGCAGAGACAGAGACAGAGACAGAGACAGAGACAGAGACATAGACAGAGGCAGAGACAGAGACAGAGACAGAGACAGAGACAGAGACAGAGACAGAGACAGAGACAGAGACAGAGATAGAGACAGAGACAGAGACAGAGACAGAGACAGAGACAGAGACTGAGACAGGGACAGAGACAGAGACAGAGACAGAGACAGAGACAGAGACAGAGACAGAGACAGAGACAGAGGCAGAGGCAGAGGCAGAGACAGAGACAGAGACAGAGACAGAGACAGAGACAGAGACAGAGACAGAGACGGAGACACAGGCAGAGACAGAGCCAGGGACAGAGACAGAGACAGAGACTGAGGGAGAGACAGCGACAGAGACAGCGACAGAGACTGATACAGAGACATAGACAGAGACAGAGACAGAAACAGAGACAGAGACAGAGACAGAGACAGAGACAGCGACAGAGACAGAGACAGAGACAGAGACAGAGACAGAGACAGAGACAGAGATAGAGACAGAGACAGAGACAGAGACAGAGACAGAGACAGAGACTGAGACAGGGACAGAGACATAGACGGAGACAAAGACCGAGACAGAGACAGAGACGGAGACAGAGGCAGAGACAGAGCCAGGGACAGAGACGGAGACAGAGACAGAGGGAGAGACAGCGACAGAGACAGAGACAGAGACAGAGGCAGAAGCAGAGGCAGAGACAGAGACAGAGACAGAGACAGAGACAGAGACAGAGACAGAGACAGAGACAGAGACAGAGACAGAGACAGGGACAGAGACAGAGGCAGAGACAGAGCCAGGGACAGAGACAGAGACAGAGGGAGAGACAGCGACAGAGACAGAGACAGAAACAGAAACAGAGACAGAGACAGAAACGCGGACAGAGACAGAGGCAGAGACAGAGACAGAGAGAGAGACGGAGACAGAGACAGAGACAGAGACACAGACAGAGACAGAGGCAGAGGCAGAGACAGAGACAGAGACAGAGATAGAGACAGAGACAGAGACAGAGACAGAGACAGACACAGAGACAGAGACAGAGGCAGAGACAGAGACAGAGACAGAGACAGAGACGGAGGCAGAGACAGAGACAGAGACAGAGACAGAGACAGAGACAGAGAGAGAGACGGAGACAGAGACAGAGACGGCGGCAGAGACAGGGACGGAGACAGAGACAGAGACACGGACAGAGACAGAGACAGAGACAGAGACAGAGACAGAGACAGAGACAGAGACAGAGACAGAGACTGAGACAGGGACAGAGACAGATACAGTGACAGAGACAGAGACAGCGACAGAAACAGAGACAGAGACAGAGACAGAGACAGCGACAGAGACAGAGACAGAGACAGAGACAGAGAGAGAGACACAGACAGAGACAGAGACAGAGGCAGAGACAGAGACAGAGACAGAGACAGAGACAGAGACAGAGACAGAGACAGAGACAGAGACAGAGACAGAGACAGAGACAGAGAGAGAGACGGAGACAGAGACAGAGACTGCGGCAGAGACAGGGACGGAGACAGAGAGAGAGACACAGACAGAGACAGAGACAGAAGCAGAGACAGAGACAGAGACAGAGACAGAGACAGAGACAGAGACAGAGACAGAGACAGAGACAGAGACAGAGATAGAGACGGAGACAGAGGCAGAGACAGAGCCAGGGACAGAGACAGAGACAGAGACTGAGGGAGAGACAGCGACAGAGACAGAGACAGAGACTGATACAGAGACAGAGACAGAGACAGAGACAGAAACAGAGAAAGAGACAGAGACAGAGACAGAGACGGAGACAGTGACAGAGACAGAGACAGAGGCAGAGACGGAGACAAAGACCGAGACAGACGCAGAGACTGAGACAGAGGCAGAGACAGAGACAGAGACAGAGACAGAGACAGAGACAGAGACATAGACAGAGGCAGAGACAGAGACAGAGACAGAGACAGAGACAGAGACAGAGACAGAGACAGAGACAGAGACTGAGACAGATACAGAGACAGAGACAGAGACAGAGACAGAGGCAGAAACAGAGACAGAGAAAGATACGCGGACAGAGACAGAGGCAGAGGCAGAGACAGAGAGAGAGACGGAGACAGAGACAGAGACTGAGACGGAGACAGAGACAGCGGCAGAGACACGGACGGAGACAGAGACAGAGACACAGACAGAGACAGAGACAGAGGCAGAGACAGAGCCAGGGACAGAGACAGAGACAGAGACTGAGGGAGAGACAGCGACAGAGACAGAGACAGAGACAGAGACAGAGGCAGAGGCAGAGACAGAGGCAGAGGCAGAGACAGAGACAGAGACAGAGACAGAGACAGAGACAGAGACAGAGACAGAGACAGAGGCAGAGGCAGAGACAGAGACAGAGACAGTGGCAGAGACAGGGACAGGGACAGAGACGTAGACAGAGACAGATACGGAGACATAGACAGAGACAGAGACAGAGACAGAGACAGAGACAGAGACAGAGACGGAGACAGTGACAGAGACAGAGACAGAGGCAGAGACGGAGGCAAAGACCGAGACAGACGCAGAGACTGAGACAGAGGCAGAGACAGAGACAGAGACAGAGACAGAGACATAGACAGAGACAGAGACAGAGACAGAGACAGAGACAGAGACAGAGACTGAGACAGAGACAGAGACATAGACGGAGACAGAGACAGGGACGGAGACATAGACGGAGACAGAGACAGAGACAGAGACATAGACAGCGACAGAGACAGAGACAGAGACAGAAACAGAGACAGAGAAAGATACGCGGACAGAGACAGAGGCAGAGACAGAGACAGAGAGAGAGACGGAGACAGAGACAGAGACTGAGACGGAGACAGAGACAGAGACAGAGACAGAGACAGAGACAGAGACGGAGACAGAGACAGAGACGGAGACAGAGACAGAGACAGAGACAGAGACAGAGACAGAGACAGAGACACAGACAGAGACAGAGACAGAGGCAGAGGCAGAGACAGAGACAGAGACAGAGACTGATACAGAGACAGAGACAGAGACAGAGACAGAAACAGAGAAAGAGACGGAGACAGTGACAGAGACAGAGACAGAGACAGAGACAGAGACAGAGACAGAGACAGAGACAGAGACAGAGACAGAGACAGAGACAGGGACAGAGACAGAGACAGAAACAGAGACAGAGACAGAGACAGAGACAGAGACAGCGACAGAGACAGAGACAGAGACAGAGACAGAGACAGAGACAGAGACAGAGACAGAGACAGAGACAGAGACAGAGATAGAGGCAGAGGCAGAGACAGAGACAGAGACAGAGACAGAGACAGAGACAGAGACAGAGACAGAGGCAGAGGCAGAGACAGAAACAGAGACAGAGACAGAGACAGAGACAGAGACAGCGGCAGAGACAGAGACAGAGACAGAGACAGAGACAGAGACAGAGACAGAGACAGAGACTGAGACAGATACAGAGACAGAGACAGAGACAGAGACAGAGACAGAAACAGAGACAGAGAAAGATACGCGGACAGAGACAGAGGCAGAGACAGAGACAGAGAGAGAGACGGAGACAGAGACAGAGCCAGGGACAGAGACATAGACAGAGACAGAGACAGAGACAGAGACAGAGACAGAGACAGAGACAGAGACAGAGACAGAGACAGAGACAGAGACATAGTCGGAGACAGAGACAGAGACAGAGACATAGACGGAGACAGAGACAGAGACAGAGACAAAGACAGCGACAGAGACAGAGACAGAGACAGAGACAGAAACAGAGACAGAGAAAGATACGCGGACAGAGACAGAGGCAGAGACAGAGACAGAGAGAGAGACGGAGACAGAGACAGAGACTGAGACGGAGACAGAGACAGCGGCAGAGACACGGACGGAGACAGAGACAGAGACAGAGGCAGAGACAGAGCCAGGGACAGAGACAGAGACAGAGACTGAGGGAGAGACAGCGACAGAGACAGAGACAGAGACAGAGATAGAGGCAGAGGCAGAGACAGAGACAGAGACAGAGACAGAGACAGAGACAGAGACAGAGACAGAGACAGAGACAGAGACAGCGACAGAGACAGAGACAGAGACAGAGACAGAGACAGAGACACAGACAGAGACAGAGACAGAGGCAGAGACAGAGACAGAGACAGAGATAGAGAGAGAGACAGAGACAGAGACAGAGACAGACACAGAGACAGAGACAGAGGCAGAGACAGAGGCAGAGACAGAGACAGAGACAGAGGCAGAGACAGAGACAGAGACAGAGACAGAGACAGAGGCAGAGACAGAGACAGCGACAGAGACAGAGACAGAGACAGAGACAGAGAGAGAGACACAGACAGAGACAGAGACAGAGGCAGAGACAGAGACAGAGACAGAGACAGAGACAGAGACAGAGACGGAGACAGAGGCAGAGACAGAGCCAGGGACAGAGACAGAGACAGAGACTGAGGGAGAGACAGCGACAGACACAGAGACAGAGACTGATACAGAGACAGAGACAGAGACAGAGACAGAAACAGAGAAAGAGACAGAGACAGAGACAGAGACGGAGACAGTGACAGGGACAGAGACAGAGGCAGAGACGGAGACAAAGACCGAGACAGACGCAGAGACTGAGACAGAGGCAGAGACAGAGACAGAGACAGAGACAGAGGCGGAGACAGAGACAGAGACAGAGACAGAGACAGAGACAGAGACAGAGACAGAGACAGAGACAGAAACAGCGACAGAGACAGAGACAGCGACAGAGACAGAGACAGAGGCAGAGACAGAGACAGAGACAGAGACAGAGACACAGACAGAGACAGAGACAGAGACAGAGGCAGAGACAGAGACAGAGACAGAGATAGAGACAGAGACAGAGACAGAGACAGACACAGAGACAGAGACAGAGGCAGAGACAGAGACAGAGACAGAGACAGAGACAGAGACAGAGGCAGAGACAGAGACAGAGACAGAGACAGAGACAGAGACAGAGACTGATACAGAGACAGAGACAGAGACAGAGACAGAAACAGAGAAAGAGACGGAGACAGTGACAGAGACAGAGACAGAGGCAGAGACGGAGACAAAGACCGAGACAGCCGCAGAGACTGAGACAGAGGCAGAGACAGAGACAGAGACAGAGACAGAGACATAGACAGAGACAGAGACAGAGACAGAGACAGAGACAGAGACAGAGACAGAGACAGAGGGAGAGACAGCGGCAGAGACAGAGACAGAGACAGAGACAGAGGCAGAGGCAGAGACAGAGACAGAGACAGAGACAGAGACAGAGACAGAGACCGAGACAGAGACAGAGACAGAGACAGAGACAGAGACAGAGACAGAGACAGAGACAGAGACAGAAACAGAGACAGAGACAGGGACAGAGACAGAGACAGAGACAGAGACTGAGACAGAGACAGAGACATAGACGGAGACAGAGACAGAGACAGAGACAGAGACATAGACGGAGACAGAGACAGAGACAGAGACAAAGACAGGGACAGAGACAGAGACAGAGACAGAAACAGAGACAGAGAAAGATACGCGGACAGAGACTGAGACGGAGACAGAGACAGCGGCAGAGACACGGACGGAGACAGAGACAGAGACACAGACAGAGACAGAGACAGAGGCAGAGACAGAGCCAGGGACAGAGACAGAGACAGAGACTGAGGGAGAGACAGCGACAGAGACAGAGACAGAGACAGAGACAGAGGCAGAGGCAGAGACAGAGGCAGAGGCAGAGACAGAGACAGAGACAGAGACAGAGACAGAGACAGAGACAGAGACAGAGACAGAGACAGAGACAGAGACAGAGACAGAGGCAGAGGCAGAGACAGAGACAGAGACAGTGGCAGAGACAGGGACAGGGACAGAGACGTAGACAGAGACAGATACGGAGACATAGACAGAGACAGAGACAGAGACAGAGACAGAGACAGAGACAGAGACAGAGGCGGAGACAGTGACAGAGACAGAGACAGAGGCAGAGACGGAGGCAAAGACCGAGACAGACGCAGAGACTGAGACAGAGGCAGAGACAGAGACAGAGACAGAGACAGAGACATAGACAGAGACAGAGACAGAGACAGAGACAGAGACAGAGACAGAGACAGAGACTGAGACAGAGACAGAGACATAGACGGAGACAGAGACAGAGACAGAGACATAGACGGAGACAGAGACAGAGACAGAGACAAAGACAGCGACAGAGACAGAGACAGAGACAGAAACAGAGACAGAGAAAGATACGCGGACAGAGACAGAGGCAGAGACAGAGACAGAGAGAGAGACGGAGACAGAGACAGAGACTGAGACGGAGACAGAGACAGCGGCAGAGACACGGACGGAGACAGAGACAGAGACAAGGCAGAGACAGAGCCAGGGACAGAGACAGAGACAGAGACTGAGGGAGAGACAGCGACAGAGACAGAGACGGAGACAGTGACAGAGACAGGGACAGAGGCAGAGACGGAGGCAAAGACCGAGACAGACGCAGAGACTGAGACAGAGGCAGAGACAGAGACAGAGACAGAGATAGAGACATAGACAGAGGCAGAGACAGAGACAGAGACAGAGACAGAGACAGAGACAGAGACAGAGACAGAGACAGAGACAGAGACAGAGACAGAGACAGAGACTGAGACAGAGACAGAGACATAGACGGAGACAGAGATAGGGACGGAGACATAGACGGAGACAGAGACAGAGACAGCGACAGAGACAGAGACAGAGACAGAAACAGAGACAGAGGAAGATACGCGGACAGAGACAGAGGCAGAGACAGAGACAGAGAGAGAGACGGAGACAGAGACAGAGACTGAGACGGAGACAGAGACAGCGGCAGAGACACGGACGGAGACAGAGACAGAGACACAGACAGAGACAGAGACAGAGACAGAGACAGAGCCAGGGACAGAGACAGAGACAGAGACTGAGGGAGAGACAGCGACAGAGACAGAGACGGAGACAGAGATAGAGGCAGAGGCAGAGACAGAGACAGAGACAGAGACAGAGACAGAGACAGAGACAGAGACAGAGACAGAGACAGAGACAGAGACAGAGACAGAGACAGAGACAGAGACAGAGACAGAGACAGAGACAGAGACAGAGACAGAGACAGAGACAGAGACAGAGACAGAGACAGAGACAGAGACAGAGACAGAGACAGAGACAGAGACAGAGACAGAGACAGAGACAGAGACAGAGGCAGAGACAGAGACAGAGACAGAGATAGAGACAGAGACAGAAACAGAGAAAGAGACAGAGACAGAGACAGAGACGGAGACAGTGACAGGGACAGAGACAGAGGCAGAGACGGAGACAAAGACCGAGACAGACGCAGAGACTGAGACAGAGGCAGAGAGAGAGACAGAGACAGAGACAGAGACGGAGACAGAGACAGAGACAGAGACAGAGACAGAGACAGAGACAGAGACAGAGACAGAAACAGCGACAGAGACAGAGACAGCGACAGAGACAGAGACAGAGACAGAGACAGAGACAGAGACAGAGACAGAGACAGAGACACAGACAGAGACAGAGACAGAGGCAGAGACAGAGACAGAGACAGAGATAGAGACAGAGACAGAGACAGAGACAGACACAGAGACAGAGACAGAGGCAGAGACAGAGACAGAGACAGAGACAGAGACAGAGACAGAGGCAGAGACAGAGACAGAGACAGAGACAGAGACTGATACAGAGACAGAGACAGAGACAGAGACAGAAACAGAGAAAGAGACGGAGACAGTGACAGAGACAGAGACAGAGGCAGAGACGGAGACAAAGACCGAGACAGCCGCAGAGACTGAGACAGAGGCAGAGACAGAGACAGAGACAGAGACAGAGACATAGGCAGAGACAGAGACAGAGACAGAGACAGAGACAGAGACAGAGACAGAGACAGAGACAGAGGGAGAGACAGCGGCAGAGACAGAGACAGAGACAGAGACAGAGGCAGAGGCAGAGACAGAGACAGAGACAGAGACAGAGACAGAGACAGAGACAGAGACAGAGACAGAGACAGAGACAGAGACAGAGACAGAGACAGAGACAGAGACAGAGACAGAGACAGAGACAGAGACAGAGACAGAGACAGAGACAGAGACAGAGACAGAGACAGAGACAGAGACAGAGACAGAGACAGAGACAGAGACAGAGACAGAGGCAGAGACAGAGACAGAGACAGAGACAGAGACAGAGACAGAGACAGCGACAGAGGCAGAGGCAGAGACAG
>CAMAOD020000111.1:565000-620000 GCA_945859595.2 Megachile willughbiella
AGGGACAGAGACAGAGACAGAGACACAGACAGAGACAGAGACAGAGGCAGAGACAGAGACAGAGACAGAGACAGAGACTGATACAGAGACAAGGACAGAGACAGAGACAGAAACAGAGAAAGAGACGGAGACAGTGACAGAGACAGAGACAGAGGCAGAGACGGAGACAAAGACCGAGACAGCCGCAAAGACTGAGACAGAGGCAGAGACAGAGACAGAGACAGAGACAGAGACAGAGACATAGACAGAGGCAGGGACAGAGACAGAGACAGAGACAGAGACAGAGACAGAGACAGAGACAGAGACAGAGACAGAGACAGAGACAGAGACAGAGACAGAGACAGAGACAGAGACAGAGACAGAGACAGAGACAGAGACAGAGACAGAGACAGAGACAGAGACAGAGACAGAGACAGAGACAGAGACAGAGACAGAGACAGAGACAGAGACAGAGACAGAGACAGAGACAGAGACAGAGACAGAGACAGAGACAGAGACAGAGACAGAGACAGAGACAGAGACAGAGACAGAGACAGAGACAGAGACAGAAACAGAGACAGAAACAGAGACAGACACAGAGACAGAGACAGCGACAGAGACAGAGACAGAGACAGAGACAGAGACAGAGACAGAGACAGAGACAGAGACAGAGACAGATACAGAGACAGAGACAGAGAGAGAGACGGAGACAGAGACAGAGACAGAGACAGAGACAGAGACAGAGACAGAGACAGAGACAGAGACAGAGACAGCGACGGAGACGGAGACGGAGACGGAGACGGAGACGGAGACGGAGACAGAGACGGAGACAGAGACAGAGACAGAGACAGAGACAGAGACAGAGACAGAGACAGAGACAGAGACAGAGACAGAGACAGAGACAGAGACAGAGACTGAGACAGATACAGAGACAGATACAGAGACAGAGACAGAGACAGAGACAGAGACAGAAACAGAGACAGAGAAAGATAGGCGGACAGAGACAGAGGCAGAGACAGAGACAGAGAGAGAGACGGAGACAGAGACAGAGACTGAGACGGAGACAGAGACAGCGGCAGAGACACGGACGGAGACAGAGACAGAGACAGAGACACAGACAGAGACAGAGACAGAGACAGAGACAGTGACAGAGACAGAGACGGAGACAAAGACCGAGACAGACGCAGAGACTGAGACAGAGGCAGAGACAGAGACAGACACAGAGACAGAGACAGAGACATAGACAGAGGCAGGGACAGAGACAGAGACAGAGACAGACACAGAGACAGAGACAGAGACAGCGACAGAGACAGAGACTGAGACAGAGACAGAGACAGAGACAGAGACAGAGACAGAGACAGAGACAGAGACAGATACAGAGACAGAGACAGAGAGAGAGACGGAGACAGAGACAGAGACAGAGACAGAGACAGAGACAGAGACAGAGACAGAGACAGAGACAGAGACAGAGACAGAGACGGAGACACAGGCAGAGACAGAGCCAGGGACAGAGACAGAGAGAGACAGAGGGAGAGACAGCGACAGAGACAGAGACAGAGACAGAGGCAGAGACGGAGACAAAGACCGAGACAGACGCAGAGACTGAGACAGAGGCAGAGGCAGAGACAGAGACAGAGACGGAGACAGAGGCAGAGACAGAGCCAGGGACAGAGACAGAGAGAGACAGAGGGAGAGACAGCGACAGTGACAGAGACAGAGACAGAGGCAGAGACGGAGGCAAAGACCGAGACAGACGCAGAGACTGAGACAGAGGCAGAGACAGAGACAGAGACAGAGACAGAGACATAGACAGAGACAGAGACAGAGACAGAGACAGAGACAGAGACAGAGACAGAGACAGAGACAGAGACAGAGACAGAGACAGAGACAGAGACTGCGACAGAGACAGAGACATAGACGGAGACAGAGACAGGGACGGAGACATAGACGGAGACAGAGACAGAGACAGAGACATAGACAGCGACAGAGACAGAGACAGAGACAGAAACAGAGACAGAGAAAGATACGCGGACAGAGACAGAGGCAGAGACAGAGACAGAGAGAGAGACGGAGACAGAGACAGAGACTGAGACGGAGACAGAGACAGCGGCAGAGACACGGACGGAGACAGAGACAGAGACACAGACAGAGACAGAGACAGAGGCAGAGACAGAGCCAGGGACAGAGACAGAGACAGAGACTGAGGGAGAGACAGCGACAGAGACAGAGACAGAGACAGAGATAGAGGCAGAGGCAGAGTCAGAGACAGAGACAGAGCCAGAGACAGAGACAGAGACAGAGACAGAGACAGAGACAGAGACAGAGACAGAGACAGAGACAGAGACAGAGACAGAGACAGAGACGGAGACACAGGCAGAGACAGAGCCAGGGACAGAGACAGAGAGAGACAGAGGGAGAGACAGCGACAGAGACAGAGACAGAGACAGAGGCAGAGACGGAGACAAAGACCGAGACAGACGCAGAGACTGAGGCAGAGGCAGAGACAGAGACAGTGACAGAGACAGAGACAGAGACAGAGACAGAGACAGAGACAGAGACAGAGACAGAGACAGAGACAGAGACAGAGACAGAGACAGAGACAGAGACAGAGACAGAGACAGAGACAGAGACAGAGACAGAGACAGAGACAGAGACAGAGACAGAGACAGAGACAGAGACAGAGACAGAGACAGAGACAGAGACAGAGACAGCGACAGAGACAGAGACAGAGACAGAGACAGAGACAGAGACAGAGACAGAGACAGATACAGAGACAGAGACAGAGAGAGAGACGGAGACAGAGACAGAGACAGAGACAGAGACAGAGACAGAGACGGAGACAGAGACAGAGACGGAGACAGAGACAGAGACAGAGACAGGGACAGAGACAGAGACAGAGACACAGACAGAGACAGAGACAGAGGCAGAGACAGAGACAGAGACAGAGACAGAGACTGATACAGAGACAAGGACAGAGAAAGAGACGGAGACAGTGACAGAGACAGAGACAGAGGCAGAGACGGAGACAAAGACCGAGACAGCCGCAAAGACTGAGACAGAGGCAGAGACAGAGACAGAGACAGAGACAGAGACAGAGACAGAGACAGAGACAGAGACAGAGACAGAGACAGAGACAGAGACAGAGACAGAGACAGAGACAGAGACAGAGACAGAGACATAGACGGAGACAGAGACAGGGACGGAGACATAGACGGAGACAGAGACAGAGACAGAGACATAGACAGCGACAGAGACAGAGACAGAGACAGAAACAGAGACAGAGAAAGATACGCGGACAGAGACAGAGGCAGAGACAGAGACAGAGAGAGAGACGGAGACAGAGACAGAGACTGAGACGGAGACAGAGACAGCGGCAGAGACACGGACGGAGACAGAGACAGAGACACAGACAGAGACAGAGACAGAGGCAGAGACAGAGCCAGGGACAGAGACAGAGACAGAGACTGAGGGAGAGACAGCGACAGAGATAGAGACAGAGACAGAGATAGAGGCAGAGGCAGAGTCAGAGACAGAGACAGAGCCAGAGACAGAGACAGAGACAGAGACAGAGACAGAGACAGAGACAGAGACAGAGACAGAGACAGAGACGGAGACACAGGCAGAGACAGAGCCAGGGACAGAGACAGAGAGAGACAGAGGGAGAGACAGCGACAGAGACAGAGACAGAGACAGAGGCAGAGACGGAGACAAAGACCGAGACAGACGCAGAGACTGAGGCAGAGGCAGAGACAGAGACAGTGACAGAGACAGAGACAGAGACAGAGACAGAGACAGAGACAGAGACAGAGACAGAGACAGAGACAGAGACAGAGACAGAGACAGAGACAGAGACAGAGACAGAGACAGAGACAGAGACAGAGACAGAGACAGAGACAGAGACAGAGACAGAGACAGAGACAGAGACAGAGACAGAGACAGAGACAGAGACAGAGACAGAGACAGAGACAGCGACAGAGACAGAGACAGAGACAGAGACAGAGACAGAGACAGAGACAGAGACAGATACAGAGACAGAGACAGAGAGAGAGACGGAGACAGAGACAGAGACAGAGACAGAGACAGAGACAGAGACGGAGACAGAGACAGAGACGGAGACAGAGACAGAGACAGAGACAGGGACAGAGACAGAGACAGAGACACAGACAGAGACAGAGACAGAGGCAGAGACAGAGACAGAGACAGAGACAGAGACTGATACAGAGACAAGGACAGAGAAAGAGACGGAGACAGTGACAGAGACAGAGACAGAGGCAGAGACGGAGACAAAGACCGAGACAGCCGCAAAGACTGAGACAGAGGCAGAGACAGAGACAGAGACAGAGACAGAGACAGAGACAGAGACAGAGACAGAGACAGAGACAGAGACAGAGACAGAGACAGAGACAGAGACAGAGACAGAGACTGCGACAGAGACAGAGACATAGACGGAGACAGAGACAGGGACGGAGACATAGACGGAGACAGAGACAGAGACAGAGACATAGACAGCGACAGAGACAGAGACAGAGACAGAAACAGAGACAGAGAAAGATACGCGGACAGAGACAGAGGCAGAGACAGAGACAGAGAGAGAGACGGAGACAGAGACAGAGACTGAGACGGAGACAGAGACAGCGGCAGAGACACGGACGGAGACAGAGACAGAGACACAGACAGAGACAGAGACAGAGGCAGAGACAGAGCCAGGGACAGAGACAGAGACAGAGACTGAGGGAGAGACAGCGACAGAGACAGAGACAGAGACAGAGATAGAGGCAGAGGCAGAGTCAGATACAGAGACAGAGCCAGAGACAGAGACAGAGACAGAGACAGAGACAGAGACAGAGACAGAGACAGAGACAGAGACAGAGACAGAGACAGAGACAGAGACAGAGACAGAGACGGAGACACAGGCAGAGACAGAGCCAGGGACAGAGACAGAGAGAGACAGAGGGAGAGACAGCGACAGAGACAGAGACAGAGACAGAGGCAGAGACGGAGACAAAGACCGAGACAGACGCAGAGACTGAGGCAGAGGCAGAGACAGAGACAGTGACAGAGACAGAGACAGAGACAGAGACAGAGACAGAGACAGAGACAGAGACAGAGACAGAGACAGAGACAGAGACAGAGACAGAGACAGAGACAGAGACAGAGACAGAGACAGAGACAGAGACAGAGACAGAGGCAGAGACAGAGACAGAGACAGAGACAGAGACAGAGACAGAGACAGAGACAGAGACAGAGACAGAGACAGAGACAGAGACAGAGACAGCGACAGAGACAGAGACAGAGACAGAGACAGAGACAGAGACAGAGACAGATACAGAGACAGAGACAGAGAGAGAGACGGAGACAGAGACAGAGACAGAGACAGAGACAGAGACAGAGACGGAGACAGAGACAGAGACGGAGACAGAGACAGAGACAGAGACAGGGACAGAGACAGAGACAGAGACACAGACAGAGACAGAGACAGAGGCAGAGACAGAGACAGAGACAGAGACAGAGACTGATACAGAGACAAGGACAGAGAAAGAGACGGAGACAGTGACAGAGACAGAGACAGAGGCAGAGACGGAGACAAAGACCGAGACAGCCGCAAAGACTGAGACAGAGGCAGAGACAGAGACAGAGACAGAGACAGAGACAGAGACATAGACAGAGGCAGGGACAGAGACAGAGACAGAGACAGAGACAGAGACAGAGACAGAAACAGAGACAGAAACAGAGACAGAGACAGAGACAGCGACAGAGACAGAGACAGAGACGGAGACAGAGGCAGAGACAGAGCCAGGGACAGAGACAGAGACAGAGACTGAGGGAGAGATAGCGACAGAGACAGAGACAGAGACTGATACAGAGACAGAGACAGAGACAGAGACAGGAACAGAGAAAGAGACAGAGACAGAGACAGAGACGGAGACAGTGACAGAGACAGAGACAGAGGCAGAGACAGAGACAGAGACAGAGACAGAGACAGAGACAGAGACAGAGACAGAGACAGAGACAGAGACAGAAACAGAGACAGAGACAGAGACAGAGACAGAGACAGAGACAGAAACAGAGACAGAGAAAGATAGGCGGACAGAGACAGAGGCAGAGACAGAGACAGAGAGAGAGACGGAGACAGAGACAGAGACTGAGACGGAGACAGAGACAGAGACGGAGACAGTGACAGAGACAGAGACAGAGGCAGAGACAGAGACAGAGACAGAGACAGAGACAGAGACAGAGACAGAGACATAAACAGAGACAGAGACAGAGACAGAGACAGAGACAGCGACAGAGACAGAGACAGAGACAGAAACAGAGACAGAGAAAGATAGGCGGACAGAGACAGAGGCAGAGACAGAGACAGAGAGAGAGACGGAGACAGAGACAGAGACTGAGACGGAGACAGAGACAGCGGCAGAGACACGGACGGAGACAGAGACAGAGACACAGACAGAGACAGAGACAGAGACAGAGACAGAGGCAGAGACGGAGACAGAGACGGAGACAGAGACAGAGACAGAGACGGAGACAGTGACAGAGAGAGAGACGGAGACAGAGACAGAGACAGAGACAGAGACAGAGACAGAGACAGAGACAGAGACAGAGACGGAGACAGAGACAGAGACGGAGACAGAGACAGAGACAGAGACAGGGACAGAGACAGAGACAGAGACACAGACAGAGACAGAGACAGAGGCAGAGGCAGAGACAGAGACAGAGACAGAGACAGAGACTGATACAGAGACAAGGACAGAGACAGAGACAGAAACAGAGAAAGAGACGGAGACAGTGACAGAGACAGAGACAGAGGCAGAGACGGAGACAAAGACCGAGACAGCCGCAAAGACTGAGACAGAGGCAGAGACAGAGACAGAGACAGAGACAGAGACAGAGACATAGACAGAGACAGAGACAGAGACAGAGACAGAGACAGAGACAGAGACAGAGACAGAGACAGAGACAGAGACAGAGACAGAGACGGAGACAGAGGCAGAGACAGAGCCAGGGACAGAGACAGAGAGAGAGACTGAGGGAGAGACAGCGACAGAGACAGAGACAGAGACTGATACAGAGACAGAGACAGAGACAGAGACAGAAACAGAGAAAGAGACAGAGACAGAGACAGAGACAGAGACAGAGACAGAGACAGAGACAGAGACAGAGACAGAGACAGAGACACAGACAGAGACAGAAACAGAGACAGAGACAGATACGCGGACAGAGACAGAGACAGAAACAGAGACCGAGAAAGATACGCGGACAGAGACAGAGGCAGAGACAGAGACAGAGAGAGAGACAGAGACAGAGACAGAGACTGAGACGGAGACAGAGACAGCGGCAGAGACAGGGACAGAGACAGAGACAGAGACAGAGACAGAGACAGAGACAGAGACAGAGACTGAGACAGATACAGAGACAGAGACAGAGACAGAGACAGAGACAGAGACAGAAACAGAGACAGAGAAAGATACGCGGACAGAGACAGAGGCAGAGACAGAGACAGAGAGAGAGACGGAGACAGAGACAGAGACTGAGACGGAGACAGAGACAGCGGCAGAGACACGGACGGAGACAGAGACAGAGATACAGACAGAGACAGAGACAGAGGCAGAGACAGAGCCAGGGACAGAGACAGAGACAGAGACTGAGGCAGAGACAGCGACAGAGACAGAGACAGAGACAGAGACAGAGGCAGAGGCAGAGACAGAGACAGAGACAGAGACAGAGACAGAGACAGAGGCAGAGGCAGAGACAGAGACAGAGACAGTGGCAGAGACAGGGACAGGGACAGAGACGTAGACAGAGACAGATACGGAGACATAGAAAGAGACAGAGACAGAGACAGAGACAGAGACAGAGACGGAGACAGTGACAGAGACAGAGACAGAGGCAGAGACGGAGGCAAAGACCGAGACAGACGCAGAGACTGAGACAGAGGCAGAGACAGAGACAGAGACAGAGACAGAGACATAGACAGAGACAGAGACAGAGACAGAGACAGAGACAGAGACAGAGACAGAGACTGAGACAGAGACAGAGACATAGACGGAGACAGAGACAGAGACAGAGACATAGACGGAGACAGAGACAGAGACAGAGACAAAGACAGCGACAGAGACAGAGACAGAGACAGAAACAGAGACAGAGAAAGATACGCGGACAGAGACAGAGGCAGAGACAGAGACAGAGAGAGAGACGGAGACAGAGACAGAGACTGAGACGGAGACAGAGACAGCGGCAGAGACACGGACGGAGACAGATACAGAGACAGAGGCAGAGACAGAGCAAGGGACAGAGACAGAGACAGAGACTGAGGGAGAGACAGCGACAGAGACAGAGACAGAGACAGAGATAGAGGCAGAGGCAGAGACAGAGACAGAGACAGAGACAGAGACAGAGACAGAGACAGAGACTGAGACAGAGACAGAGACAGAGACAGAGACAGAGACAGAGACTGAGGGAGAGACAGCGACAGAGACAGAGACAGAAACAGAGACAGAGACTGAGGGAGAGACAGCGACAGAGACAGAGACAGAGACAGAGACAGAGGCAGAGGCAGAGACAGAGACAGAGACAGAGACAGAGACAGAGACAGAGACAGAGACAGAGACAGAGACAGAGACAGAGACAGAGACAGAGACAGAGACAGAGACAGAGGCAGAGGCAGAGACAGAGACAGAGACAGTGGCAGAGACAGGGACAGGGACAGAGTCGGAGACAGAGACAGATACGGAGACATAGACAGAGACAGAGACTGAGACAGAGACAGAGACAGAGACGGAGACAGTGACAGAGACAGAGACAGAGGCAGAGACGGAGGCAAAGACCGAGACAGACGCAGAGACTGAGACAGAGGCAGAGACAGAGACAGAGACAGAGACAGAGACATAGACAGAGACAGAGACAGAGACAGAGACAGTGACAGAGACAGAGACAGAGACAGAGACAGAGACAGAGACAGAGACAGAGACAGAGACTGAGACAGAGACAGAGACAGAGACAGAGACAGAGACAGAGACAGAGACAGAGACAGAAACAGAGACAGAGACAGAGACAGAGACAGAGACAGAGACAGAGACAGCGACAGAGGCAGAGGCAGAGACAGAGACAGAGACAGAGACAGAGACAGAGACAGAGACAGAGACTGAGACAGATACAGAGACAGAGACAGAGACAGAGACACAGACAGAAACAGAGACAGAGAAAGATAGGCGGACAGAGACAGAGGCAGAGACAGAGACAGAGAGAGATACGGAGACAGAGACAGAGACTGAGACGGAGGCAGAGACGGAGACAAAGACCGAGACAGACGCAGAGACTGAGACAGAGGCAGAGACAGAGACAGAGACAGAGACAGAGACAGAGACACAGACAGAGACAGAAACAGAGACAGAGACAGATACGCGGACAGAGACAGAGACAGAAACAGAGACCGAGAAAGATACGCGGACAGAGACAGAGGCAGAGGCAGAGACAGAGAGAGAGACAGAGACAGAGACAGAGACTGAGACGGAGACAGAGACAGCGGCAGAGACAGGGACAGAGACAGAGACAGAGACAGAGACAGAGACAGAGACAGAGACTGAGACAGATACAGAGACAGAGACAGAGACAGAGACAGAGACAGAAACAGAGACAGAGAAAGATACGCGGACAGAGACAGAGGCAGAGACAGAGACAGAGAGAGAGACGGAGACAGAGACAGAGACTGAGACGGAGACAGAGACAGCGGCAGAGACACGGACGGAGACAGAGACAGAGATACAGACAGAGACAGAGACAGAGGCAGAGACAGAGCCAGGGACAGAGACAGAGACAGAGACTGAGGCAGAGACAGCGACAGAGACAGAGACAGAGACAGAGACAGAGGCAGAGGCAGAGACAGAGACAGAGACAGAGACAGAGACAGAGACAGAGACAGAGACAGAGACAGAGGCAGAGGCAGAGACAGAGACAGAGACAGTGGCAGAGACAGGGACAGGGACAGAGACGTAGACAGAGACAGATACGGAGACATAGAAAGAGACAGAGACAGAGACAGAGACAGAGACGGAGACAGTGACAGAGACAGAGACAGAGGCAGAGACGGAGGCAAAGACCGAGACAGACGCAGAGACTGAGACAGAGGCAGAGACAGAGACAGAGACAGAGACAGAGACATAGACATAGACAGAGACAGAGACAGAGACAGAGACAGAGACAGAGACAGAGACAGAGACTGAGACAGAGTCAGAGACAGAGACACTGACAGAGACAGAGACGGAGATAGAGACAGAGACAGAGACAGAGACGGAGACAGAGGCAGAGACAGAGCCAGGGACAGAGACAGAGACAGAGGGAGAGACAGCGACAGAGACAGAGACAGAAACAGAAACAGAGACAGAGACAGAAACGCGGACAGAGACAGAGACAGAGACAGAGACAGAGACAGAGACAGAGACAGAGACAGAGACAGAGACAGAGACAGAAACAGAGACAGAGACAGAGACAGAGACAGAGACAGAGACAGAGACAGAGACAGCGGCAGAGGCAGAGGCAGAGACAGAGACAGAGACAGAGACAGAGACAGAGACAGAGACAGAGACAGAGACAGAGACAGGGACAGAGACAGAGACAGAGACAGAGACAGAGACAGAGACAGAGACAGAGACAGAGACAGAGACAGAGACAGAGGCAGAGGCAGAGACAGAGACAGAGACAGTGGCAGAGACAGGGACAGGGACAGAGACGGAGACAGAGACAGAGACAGAGACAGAGACAGAGACAGAGACATAAACAGAGACAGAGACAGAGACAGAGACAGAGACAGCGACAGAGACAGAGACAGAGACAGAGACAGAGACAGAGACAGAGACAGAGACAGAGACAGAGACAGAGACAGAGACAGAGACAGAGACAGAGACAGAGACAGAGACAGAGACTGAGGGAGAGACAGCGACAGAGACAGAGACAGAAACAGAGACAGAGACTGAGGGAGAGACAGCGACAGAGACAGAGACAGAGACAGAGACAGAGGCAGAGGCAGAGACAGAGACAGAGACAGAGACAGAGACAGAGACAGAGACAGAGACAGAGACAGAGACAGAGACAGAGACAGAGACAGAGACAGAGACAGAGACAGAGACAGAGGCAGAGGCAGAGACAGAGACAGAGACAGTGGCAGAGACAGGGACAGGGACAGAGACGGAGACAGAGACAGATACGGAGACATAGACAGAGACAGAGACTGAGACAGAGACAGAGACAGAGACGGAGACAGTGATAGAGACAGAGACAGAGGCAGAGACGGAGGCAAAGACCGAGACAGACGCAGAGACTGAGACAGAGGCAGAGACAGAGACAGAGACAGAGACAGAGACATAGACAGAGACAGAGACAGAGACAGAGACAGTGACAGAGACAGAGACAGAGACAGAGACAGAGACAGAGACAGAGACAGAGACAGAGACAGAGACAGAGACTGAGACAGAGACAGAGACAGAGACAGAGACAGAGACAGAGACAGAGACAGAGACAGAGACAGAAACAGAGACAGAGACAGAGACAGAGACAGAGACAGAGACAGAGACAGCGACAGAGGCAGAGGCAGAGACAGAGACAGAGACAGAGACAGAGACAGAGACAGAGACAGAGACTGAGACAGATACAGAGACAGAGACAGAGACAGAGACAGAGACAGAAACAGAGACAGAGAAAGATAGGCGGACAGAGACAGAGGCAGAGACAGAGACAGAGAGAGAGACGGAGACAGAGACAGAGACTGAGACGGAGACAGAGACAGCGGCAGAGACACGGACGGAGACAGAGACAGAGATACAGACAGAGACAGAGACAGAGGCAGAGACAGAGCCAGGGACAGAGACAGAGACAGAGACTGAGGCAGAGACAGCGACAGAGACAGAGACAGAGACAGAGACAGAGGCAGAGGCAGAGACAGAGACAGAGACAGAGACAGAGACAGAGACAGAGACAGAGACAGAGACAGAGACAGAGGCAGAGGCAGAGACAGAGACAGAGACAGTGGCAGAGACAGGGACAGGGACAGAGACGTAGACAGAGACAGATACGGAGACATAGAAAGAGACAGAGACAGAGACAGAGACAGAGACAGAGACGGAGACAGTGACAGAGACAGAGACAGAGGCAGAGACGGAGGCAAAGACCGAGACAGACGCAGAGACTGAGACAGAGGCAGAGACAGAGACAGAGACAGAGACAGAGACATAGACATAGACAGAGACAGAGACAGAGACAGAGACAGAGACAGAGACAGAGACAGAGACTGAGACAGAGTCAGAGACAGAGACACTGACAGAGACAGAGACGGAGATAGAGACAGAGACAGAGACAGAGACGGAGACAGAGGCGGAGACAGAGCCAGGGACAGAGACAGAGACAGAGGGAGAGACAGCGACAGAGACAGAGACAGAAACAGAAACAGAGACAGAGACAGAAACGCGGACAGAGACAGAGGCAGAGACAGAGACAGAGAGAGAGACGGAGACAGAGACAGAGACTGAGACGGAGACAGAGACGGCGGCAGAGACAGGGACGGAGACAGAGACAGAGACACGGACAGAGACAGAGACAGAGACAGAGACAGAGACAGAGACAGAGACAGAGACAGAGACAGAGACAGAAACAGCGACAGAGACAGAGACAGCGACAGAGACAGAGACAGAGACAGAGACAGAGACAGAGACAGAGACAGAGACACAGACAGAGACAGAGACAGAGGCAGAGACAGAGACAGAGACAGAGATAGAGACAGAGACAGAGACAGAGACAGAGACAGACACAGAGACAGAGACAGAGGCAGAGACAGAGGCAGAGACAGAGACAGAGACAGAGGCAGAGACAGAGACAGAGACAGAGACAGAGACAGAGACAGAGACAGACACACAGACAGAGACAGAGACAGAGACAGAGACAGAGGCAGAGACAGAGACAGAGACAGAGATAGAGACAGAGACAGAGACAGAGACAGACACAGAGACAGAGACAGAGGCAGAGACAGAGGCAGAGACAGAGACAGAGACAGAGGCAGAGACAGAGACAGCGACAGAGACAGAGACAGAGACAGAGACAGAGAGAGAGACACAGACAGAGACAGAGACAGAGACAGAGGCAGAGACAGAGACAGAGACAGAGACAGAGACAGAGACAGAGACAGAGACGGAGACAGAGGCAGAGACAGAGCCAGGGACAGAGACAGAGACAGAGACTGAGGGAGAGACAGCGACAGAGACAGAGACAGAGACTGATACAGAGACAGAGACAGAGACAGAGACAGAAACAGAGAAAGAGACAGAGACAGAGACAGAGACGGAGACAGTGACAGGGACAGAGACAGAGGCAGAGACGGAGACAAAGACCGAGACAGACGCAGAGACTGAGACAGAGGCAGAGACAGAGACAGAGACAGAGACAGAGACGGAGACAGAGACAGAGACAGAGACAGAGACAGAGACAGAGACAGAGACAGAGACAGAAACAGCGACAGAGACAGAGACAGCGACAGAGACAGAGACAGAGACAGAGACAGAGACAGAGACAGAGACAGAGACAGAGACAGAGACACAGACAGAGACAGAGACAGAGGCAGAGACAGAGACAGAGACTGAGACAGATACAGAGACAGAGACAGAGACAGAGACAGACACAGAGACAGACACAGAGGCAGAGACAGAGACAGAGACAGAGACAGAGACAGAGACAGAGGCAGAGACAGAGACAGAGACAGAGACAGAGACAGAGACAGAGACTGATACAGAGACAGAGACAGAGACAGAGACAGAAACAGAGAAAGAGACGGAGACAGTGACAGAGACAGAGACAGAGGCAGAGACGGAGACAAAGACCGAGACAGCCGCAGAGACTGAGACAGAGGCAGAGACAGAGACAGAGACAGAGACAGAGACATAGACAGAGACAGAGACAGAGACAGAGACAGAGACAGAGACAGAGACAGAGGGAGAGACAGCGACAGAGACAGAGACAGAGACAGAGACAGAGGCAGAGGCAGAGACAGAGACAGAGACAGAGACAGAGACAGAGACAGAGACAGAGACTGAGGGAGAGACAGCGACAGAGACAGAGACAGAAACAGAGACAGAGACTGAGGGAGAGACAGCGACAGAGACAGAGACCGAGACAGAGACAGAGGCAGAGGCAGAGACAGAGACAGAGACAGAGACAGAGACAGAGACAGAGACAGAGACAGAGAAAGATAGGCGGACAGAGACAGAGGCAGAGACAGAGACAGAGAGAGAGACGGAGACAGAGACAGAGACTGAGACGGAGACAGAGACAGCGGCAGAGACACGGACGGAGACAGAGACAGAGACAGAGACACAGACAGAGACAGAGACAGAGACAGAGACAGTGACAGAGACAGAGACGGAGACAAAGACCGAGACAGACGCAGAGACTGAGACAGAGCCAGAGACAGAGACAGAGACAGAGACAGAGACAGAGACAGAGACAGAGACAGAGACAGAGACAGAGACATAGACAGAGACAGAGACAGAGACAGAGACAGAAACAGAGACAGAGAAAGATACGCGGACAGAGACAGAGGCAGAGACAGAGACAGAGAGAGAGACGGAGACAGAGACAGAGACTGAGACGGAGACAGAGACAGCGGCAGAGACACGGACGGAGACAGAGACAGAGACAGAGGCAGAGACAGAGCCAGGGACAGAGACAGAGACAGAGACTGAGGGAGAGACAGCGACATAGACAGAGACAGAGACAGAGATAGAGGCAGAGGCAGAGACAGAGACAGAGACAGAGACAGAGACAGAGACAGAGACAGAGACAGAGACAGAGACAGAGACAGAGACAGAGACAGAGACAGAGACAGAGACAGAGACAGAGACAGAGACAGAGACAGAGACAGAGACAGAGACAGAGACAGAGACAGAGACAGAGACAGAGACAGAGACAGAGACAGAGACAGAGACAGAGACAGAGACAGAGACAGAGACTGAGGGAGAGACAGCGACAGAGACAGAGACAGAAACAGAGACAGAGACTGAGGGAGAGACAGCGACAGAGACAGAGACAGAGACAGAGACAGAGGCAGAGGCAGAGACAGATACAGAGACAGAGACAGAGACAGAGACAGAGACAGAGACAGAGACAGAGACAGAGACAGAGACAGAGACAGAGACAGAGACAGTGGCAGAGACAGGGACAGGGACAGAGACGGAGACAGAGACAGATACGGAGACATAGACAGAGACAGAGACAGATACGGAGACATAGACAGAGACAGAGACTGAGACAGAGACAGAGACAGAGACGGAGACAGTGACAGAGACAGAGACAGAGGCAGAGACGGAGGCAAAGACCGAGACAGACGCAGAGACTGAGACAGAGGCAGAGACAGAGACAGAGACAGAGACATAGACAGAGACAGAGACAGAGACAGAGACAGAGACAGAGTCAGAGACAGAGACAGAGACAGAGACAGAGGCAGAGACGGAGACAAAGACCGAGACAGACGCAGAGACTGAGGCAGAGGCAGAGACAGAGACAGTGACAGAGACAGAGACAGAGACAGAGACAGAGACAGAGACAGAGACAGAGACAGAGACAGAGACAGAGACAGAGACAGAGACAGAGACAGTGACAGAGACAGAGACAGAGACAGAGACAGAGACAGAGACAGAGACAGAGACAGAGACAGAGACAGAGACAGAGACAGAGACAGAGACAGAGACAGAGACAGAGACAGAGACAGAGGCAGAGACAGAGACAGAGACAGAGACAGAGACAGAGACAGAGACAGAGACAGAGACAGAGACAGAGACAGAGACAGAGACAGCGGCAGAGACACGGACGGAGACAGAGACAGAAACAGAGACAGAGACAGAGACAGAGACGGAGACACAGGCAGAGACAGAGCCAGGGACAGAGACAGAGAGAGACAGAGGGAGAGACAGCGACAGAGACAGAGACAGAGACAGAGACAGAGACAGAGAGAGACAGAGGGGGAGACAGCGACAGAGACAGAGACAGAGACAGAGACAGAGACAGAGACAGAGACAGAGACAGAGACAGAGACAGAGACAGAGACAGAGACAGAGGCAGAGACAGAGACAGAGACAGAGACAGAGACAGAGACAGAGACATAGACAGAGGCAGAGACAGAGACAGAGACAGAGACAGAGACAGAGACAGAGACAGAGACAGAGACTGAGACAGATACAGAGACAGAGACAGAGACAGAGACAGAAACAGAGACAGAGAAAGATAGGCGGACAGAGACAGAGGCAGAGACAGAGACAGAGAGAGAGACGGAGACAGAGACAGAGACTGAGACGGAGACAGAGACAGCGGCAGAGACACGGACAGAGACAGAGACAGAGACAGAGACAGAGACAGAGACAGAGACAGAGACAGAGACAGAGACAGAGACAGAGACAGAGACAGAGACAGAGACAGAGCCAGAGACAGAGACAGAAACAGAGACAGAGACAGAGACAGAGACAGAGACAGAGACAGCGACAGAGACAGAGACAGAGACAGAGACAGAGACAGAGACAGAGGAAGAGACACAGACAGAGACAGAGACAGAGGCAGAGACAGAGACAGAGACAGAGACAGAGACAGAGACAGAGACAGAGACAGAAACGGAGACACAGGCAGAGACAGAGCCAGGGACAGAGACAGAGACAGAGACTGAGGGAGAGACAGCGACAGAGACAGAGACAGAGACTGATACAGAGACAGGGACAGAGACAGAGACAGAAACAGAGAAAGAGACAGAGACAGAGACAGAGACGGAGACAGTGACAGAGACAGAGACAGAGGCAGAGACGGAGACAAAGACCGAGACAGACGCAGAGACTGAGACAGAGACAGAGACAGAAACAGAGACAGAGAAAGATACGCGGACAGAGACAGAGGCAGAGACAGAGACAGAGAGAGAGACGGAGACAGAGACAGAGACTGAGACGGAGACAGAGACAGCGGCAGAGACACGGACGGAGACAGAGACAGAGACACAGACAGAGACAGAGACAGAGGCAGAGACAGAGCCAGAGACAGAGACAGAGACAGAGACAGAGACTGAGGGAGAGACAGCGACAGAGACAGAGACAGAGACAGAGATAGAGGCAGAGGCAGAGACAGAGACAGAGACAGAGACAGAGACAGAGACAGAGACAGAGACAGAGACAGAGACAGAGACAGAGACAGAGACAGAGACAGAGACAGAGACAGAGACAGAGACAGAGACAGAGACAGAGACAGAGACAGAGACAGAGACAGAGACAGAGACAGAGACAGAGACAGAGACAGAGACAGAGACAGAGACAGAGACAGAGACAGAGACAGAGACAGAGACAGAGACAGAGACAGAGACAGAGACAGAGACAGAGACAGAGACAGAGACAGAGACAGAGACAGAGACAGAGACAGAGACAGAGACAGAGACAGAGACAGAGACAGAGACAGAGACAGAGACAGAGACAGAGACAGAGACAGAGACAGAGACAGAGACAGAGACAGAGACAGAGACAGAGACAGAGACAGAGACAGAGACAGAGACAGAGACAGAGACAGAGACAGAGACAGAGACAGAGACAGAGACAGAGACAGAGACAGAGACAGAGACAGAGACAGAGACAGAGACAGAGACAGAGACAGAGACCGAGACAGAGACAGAGACAGAGACAGAGACAGAGACAGAGACAGAGACAGAGACAGAGACAGAGACAGAGACAGAGACAGAGACAGAGACAGAGACAGAGACAGAGACAGAGACAGAGACAGAGACAGAGACAGAGACAGAGACAGAGACAGAGACAGAGACAGAGACAGAGACAGAGACAGAGACAGAGACTGATACAGAGACAGGGACAGAGACAGAGACAGAAACAGAGAAAGAGACAGAGACAGAGACAGAGACGGAGACAGTGACAGAGACAGAGACAGAGGCAGAGACGGAGACAAAGACCGAGACAGACGCAGAGACTGAGACAGAGACAGAGACAGAAACAGAGACAGAGAAAGATACGCGGACAGAGACAGAGGCAGAGACAGAGACAGAGAGAGAGACGGAGACAGAGACAGAGACTGAGACGGAGACAGAGACAGCGGCAGAGACACGGACGGAGACAGAGACAGAGACACAGACAGAGACAGAGACAGAGGCAGAGACAGAGCCAGAGACAGAGACAGAGACAGAGACAGAGACTGAGGGAGAGACAGCGACAGAGACAGAGACAGAGACAGAGATAGAGGCAGAGGCAGAGACAGAGACAGAGACAGAGACAGAGACAGAGACAGAGACAGAGACAGAGACAGAGACAGAGACAGAAACAGAGACAGAGACAGAGACAGAGACAGAGACAGAGACAGAGACAGAGACAGAGACAGAGACAGAGACAGAGACAGAGACAGAGACAGAGACAGAGACAGAGACAGAGACAGAGACAGAGACAGAGACAGAGACAGAGACAGAGACAGAGACAGAGACAGAGACAGAGACAGAGACAGAGACAGAGACAGAGACAGAGACAGAGACAGAGACAGAGACAGAGACAGAGACAGAGACAGAGACAGAGACAGAGACAGAGACAGAGACAGAGACAGAGACAGAGACAGAGACAGAGACAGCGACAGAGACAGAGACAGAGACAGAGACAGAGACAGAGACAGAGACAGAGACAGAGACAGAGACAGAGAGAGAGACGGAGACAGAGACAGAGACAGAGACAGAGACAGAGACAGAGACAGAGACAGAGACAGAGACAGAGACAGAGACAGAGACAGAGACAGAGACAGAGACAGAGACAGAGACAGAGACAGAGACAGAGACAGAGACAGAGACAGAGACAGAGACAGAGACAGAGACAGAGACAGAGACATAGACGGAGACAGAGACAGGGACGGAGACATAGACGGAGACAGAGACAGAGACAGAGACAGAGACAGAGACAGAGACAGAGACTGAGACAGAGACTGAGACAGAGACAGAGACATAGACGGAGACAGAGACAGGGACGGAGACATAGACGGAGACAGAGACAGAGACAGAGACATAGACAGCGACAGAGACAGAGACAGAGACAGAGACAGAGACAGAGACAGAGACAGAAACAGAGACAGAGAAAGATACGCGGACAGAGACAGAGGCAGAGACAGAGACAGACAGAGAGACGGAGACAGAGACAGAGACTGAGGCGGAGACAGAGACAGCGGCAGAGACACGGACGGAGACAGAGACAGAGACACAGACAGAGACAGAGGGAGAGACAGCGACAGAGACAGAGACAGAGACAGAGATAGAGGCAGAGGCAGAGACAGAGACAGAGACAGAGACAGAGACAGAGACAGAGACAGAGACAGAGACAGAGACAGAGACAGAAACAGAGACAGAGACAGAGACAGAGACAGAGACAGAGACAGAGACAGAGACAGAGACAGAGACAGAGACAGAGACAGAGACAGAGACAGAGACAGAGACAGAGACAGAGACAGAGACAGAGACAGAGACAGAGACAGAGACAGAGACAGAGACAGAGACAGAGACAGAGACAGAGACAGAGACAGAGACAGAGACAGAGACAGAGACAGAGACAGAGACAGAGACAGAGACAGAGACAGAGACAGAGACAGAGACAGAGACAGAGACAGAGACAGAGACAGAGACAGAGACAGAGACAGAGACAGAGACAGAGACAGAGACAGAGACAGAGACAGAGACAGAGACAGAGACAGAGACAGAGACAGAGACAGAGACAGAGACAGAGACAGAGACAGAGACAGAGACAGAGACAGAGACAGAGACAGAGACAGAGACAGAGACAGAGACAGAGACAGAGACAGAGACAGAGACAGAGACAGAGACAGAGACAGAGACAGAGACAGAGACAGAGACAGAGACAGAGACAGAGACAGAGACAGAGACAGAGACAGAGACAGAGACAGAGACAGAGACAGAGACAGAGACAGAGACAGAGACAGAGACAGAGACAGAGACAGAGACTGATACAGAGACAGGGACAGAGACAGAGACAGAAACAGAGAAAGAGACAGAGACAGAGACAGAGACGGAGACAGTGACAGAGACAGAGACGGAGGCAGAGACGGAGACAAAGACCGAGACAGACGCAGAGACTGAGACAGAGACAGAGACAGAAACAGAGACAGAGAAAGATACGCGGACAGAGACAGAGGCAGAGACAGAGACAGAGAGAGAGACGGAGACAGAGACAGAGACAGAGACAGAGACAGAGACAGAGACAGAGACAGAGACAGAGACAGAGACAGAGACAGAGACAGAGACAGAGACAGAGACAGAGACAGAGACAGAGACAGAGACAGAGACAGAGACAGAGACAGAGACAGAGACAGAGACAGAGACAGAGACAGAGACAGAGACAGAGACAGAGACAGAGACAGAGACAGAGACAGAGACAGAGACAGAGACAGAGACAGAGACAGAGACAGAGACAGAGACAGAGACAGAGACAGAGACAGAGACAGAGACAGAGACAGAGACAGAGACAGAGACAGAGACAGAGACAGAGACAGAGACAGAGACAGAGACAGAGACAGAGACAGAGACAGAGACAGAGACAGAGACAGAGACAGAGACAGAGACAGAGACAGAGACAGAGACAGAGACAGAGACAGAGACAGAGACAGAGACAGAGACAGAGACAGAGACAGAGACAGAGACAGAGACAGAGACAGAGACAGAGACAGAGACAGAGACAGAGACAGAGACAGAGACAGCGACAGAGACAGAGACAGAGACAGAGACAGAGACAGAGACAGAGACAGAGACAGAGACAGAGACAGAGACAGATACAGAGACAGAGACAGAGAGAGAGACGGAGACAGAGACAGAGACAGAGACAGAGACAGAGACAGAGACAGAGACAGAGAGAGAGACGGAGACAGAGACAGAGACAGAGACAGAGGCAGAGACAGAGACAGAGACACAGACAGAGACAGAGGCAGAGACAGAGACAGAGACAGAGACAGAGACAGAGACAGAGACAGAGACAGAGACTGAGACAGAGACTGAGACAGAGACAGAGACATAGACGGAGACAGAGACAGGGACGGAGACATAGACGGAGACAGAGACAGAGACAGAGACATAGACAGCGACAGAGACAGAGACAGAGACAGAGACAGAGACAGAAACAGAGACAGAGAAAGATACGCGGACAGAGACAGAGGCAGAGACAGAGACAGACAGAGAGACGGAGACAGAGACAGAGACTGAGGCGGAGACAGAGACAGCGGCAGAGACACGGACGGAGACAGAGACAGAGACACAGACAGAGACAGAGGGAGAGACAGCGACAGAGACAGAGACAGAGACAGAGATAGAGGCAGAGGCAGAGACAGAGACAGAGACAGAGACAGAGACAGAGACAGAGACAGAGACAGAGACAGAGAGAGAGACAGAGACAGAGACAGAGACAGAGACAGAGACAGAGACAGAGACAGAGACAGAGACAGAGACAGAGACAGAGACAGAGACAGAGACAGAGACAGAGACAGAGACAGAGACAGAGACAGAGACAGAGACAGAGACAGAGACAGAGGCAGAGACAGAGACAGAGACAGAGACAGAGACAGAGACAGAGACAGAGACAGAGACGGAGACACAGGCAGAGACAGAGCCAGGGACAGAGACAGAGACAGAGACTGAGGGAGAGACAGCGACAGAGACAGAGACAGAGACTAATACAGAGACATAGACAGAGACAGAGACAGAGACAGAGACAGAGACAGAGACAGAGACAGAGACAGAGACAGAGACAGAGACAGAGACAGAGACAGAGACAGAGACAGAGACAGAGACAGAGACAGAGACAGAGACAGAGACAGAGACAGAGACAGAGACAGAGACAGAGACAGAGACAGAGACAGAGACAGAGACAGAGACAGAGACAGAGACAGAGACAGAGACAGAGACAGAGACAGAGACAGAGACAGAGACAGAGACAGAGACAGAGACAGAGACAGAGACAGAGACAGAGACAGAGACAGAGACAGAGACAGAGACAGAGACAGAGACAGAGACAGAGACAGAGACAGAGACAGAGACAGAGACAGAGACAGAGACAGAGACAGAGACAGAGACAGAGACAGAGACAGAGACAGAGACAGAGACAGAGACAGAGACAGAGACAGAGACAGAGACAGAGACAGAGACAGAGACAGAGACAGAGACAGAGACAGAGACAGAGACAGAGACAGAGACAGAGACAGAGACAGAGACAGAGACAGAGACAGAGACAGAGACAGAGACAGAGACAGAGACAGAGACAGAGACAGAGACAGAGACAGAGACAGAGACAGAGACAGAGACAGAGACAGAGACAGAGACAGAGACAGAGACAGAGACAGAGACAGAGACAGAGACAGAGACAGAGACAGAGACAGAGACAGAGACAGAGACAGAGACAGAGACAGAGACAGAGACAGAGACAGAGACAGAGACAGAGACAGAGACAGAGACAGAGACAGAGACAGAGACAGAGACAGAGACAGAGACAGAGACAGAGACAGAGACAGAGACAGAGACAGAGACAGAGACAGAGACAGAGACAGAGACAGAGACAGAGACAGAGACAGAGACAGAGACAGAGACAGAGACAGAGACAGAGACAGAGACAGAGACAGAGACAGAGACAGAGACAGAGACAGAGACAGAGACAGAGACAGAGACAGAGACAGAGACAGAGACAGAGACAGAGACAGAGACAGAGACAGAGACAGAGACAGAGACAGAGACAGAGACAGAGACAGAGACAGAGACAGAGACAGAGACAGAGACAGAGACAGAGACAGAGACAGAGACAGAGACAGAGACAGAGACAGAGACAGAGACAGAGACAGAGACAGAGACAGAGACAGAGACAGAGACAGAGACAGAGACAGAGACAGAGACAGAGACAGAGACAGAGGCAGAGGCAGAGGCAGAGGCAGAGGCAGAGGCTGTGGCAGAGGCAGAGACAGAGACAGAGACAGAGACAGAGACAGAGACAGAGACAGAGACAGAGACAGAGACAGAGACAGAGACAGAGACAGAGACAGAGACAGAGACAGAGACAGCGACAGAGACAGAGACAGAAACAGAGACAGAGACAGAGTCAGAGACAGAGACAGAGACAGAGACAGAGGCAGAGGCAGAGGCAGAGGCAGAGGCAGAGGCTGTGGCAGAGGCAGAGACAGAGACAGAGACAGAGACAGAGACAGAGACAGAGACAGAGACAGAGACAGAGACAGAGACAGAGACAGAGACAGAGACAGAGACAGCGACAGAGACAGAGACAGAAACAGAGACAGAGACAGAGTCAGAGACAGAGACACTGACAGAGACAGAGACGGAGATAGAGACAGAGACAGAGACAGAGACGGAGACAGAGGCAGAGACAGAGCCAGGGACAGAGACACAGACAGAGGGAGAGACAGCGACAGAGACAGAGACAGAAACAGAAACAGAGACAGAGACAGATACGCGGACAGAGACAGAGACAGAGACAGAGGCAGAGACAGAGACAGAGACAGAGACAGAGACAGAGGCAGAGACAGAGACAGAGACAGAGACAGAGACAGAGAGAGAGACGGAGACAGAGACAGAGACGGCGGCAGAGACAGGGACGGAGACAGAGACAGAGACACGGACAGAGACAGAGACAGAGACAGAGACAGAGACAGAGACAGAGACAGAGACAGAGACTGAGACAGGGACAGAGACAGATACAGAGACAGAGACAGAGACAGCGACAGAAACAGAGACAGAGACAGAGACAGAGACAGCGACAGAGACAGAGACAGAGACAGAGACAGAGAGAGAGACACAGACAGAGACAGAGACAGAGACAGAGACAGAGACAGAGACAGAGACAGAGACAGAGCCAGGGACAGAGACAGAGAGAGAGACTGAGGGAGAGACAGCGACAGAGACAGAGACAGAGACTGATACAGAGACAGAGACAGAGACAGAGACAGAAACAGAGACAGAGACTGAGGGAGAGACAGCGACAGAGACAGAGACAGAGACAGAGACAGAGGCAGAGGCAGAGACAGAGACAGAGACAGAGACAGAGACAGAGACAGAGACAGAGACAGAGACAGAGGCAGAGGCAGAGACAGAGGCAGAGACGGAGACAAAGACCGAGACAGACGCAGAGACTGAGACAGAGGCAGAGACAGAGACAGAGACAGAGACAGAGACAGAGACATAGACAGAGGCAGAGACAGAGACAGAGACAGAGACAGAGACAGAGACAGAGACAGAGACAGAGACTGAGACAGATACAGAGACAGAGACAGAGACAGAGACAGAAACAGAGACAGAGAAAGATAGGCGGACAGAGACAGAGGCAGAGACAGAGACAGAGAGAGAGACGGAGACAGAGACAGAGACTGAGACGGAGACAGAGACAGCGGCAGAGACACGGACAGAGACAGAGACAGAGACTGAGACAGAGACAGAGACAGAGACAGAGACAGAGACAGAGACAGAGACAGAGACAGAGACAGAGCCAGAGACAGAGACAGAAACAGAGACAGAGACAGAGACAGAGACAGAGACAGAGACAGCGACAGAGACAGAGACAGAGACAGAGACAGAGACAGAGACAGAGGAAGAGACACAGACAGAGACAGAGACAGAGGCAGAGACAGAGACAGAGACAGAGACAGAGACAGAGACAGAGACAGAAACGGAGACACAGGCAGAGACAGAGCCAGGGACAGAGACAGAGACAGAGACTGAGGGAGAGACAGCGACAGAGACAGAGACAGAGACTGATACAGAGACAGGGACAGAGACAGAGACAGAAACAGAGAAAGAGACAGAGACAGAGACAGAGACGGAGACAGTGACAGAGACAGAGACAGAGGCAGAGACGGAGACAAAGACCGAGACAGACGCAGAGACTGAGACAGAGACAGAGACAGAAACAGAGACAGAGAAAGATACGCGGACAGAGACAGAGGCAGAGACAGAGACAGAGAGAGAGACGGAGACAGAGACAGAGACTGAGACGGAGACAGAGACAGCGGCAGAGACACGGACGGAGACAGAGACAGAGACACAGACAGAGACAGAGACAGAGGCAGAGACAGAGCCAGAGACAGAGACAGAGACAGAGACAGAAACGGAGACACAGGCAGAGACAGAGCCAGGGACAGAGACAGAGACAGAGACTGAGGGAGAGACAGCGACAGAGACAGAGACAGAGACTGATACAGAGACAGGGACAGAGACAGAGACAGAAACAGAGAAAGAGACAGAGACAGAGACAGAGACGGAGACAGTGACAGAGACAGAGACAGAGGCAGAGACGGAGACAAAGACCGAGACAGACGCAGAGACTGAGACAGAGACAGAGACAGAAACAGAGACAGAGAAAGATACGCGGACAGAGACAGAGGCAGAGACAGAGACAGAGAGAGAGACGGAGACAGAGACAGAGACTGAGACGGAGACAGAGACAGCGGCAGAGACACGGACGGAGACAGAGACAGAGACACAGACAGAGACAGAGACAGAGGCAGAGACAGAGCCAGAGACAGAGACAGAGACAGAGACAGAGACAGAGACAGAGACAGAGACAGAGACAGAGACAGAGACAGAGACAGAGACAGAGACAGAGACAGAGACAGAGACAGAGACAGAGACAGAGACAGAGACAGAGACAGAGACAGAGACAGAGACAGAGACAGAGACAGAGACAGAGACAGAGACAGAGACAGAGACAGAGACAGAGACAGAGACAGAGACAGAGACAGAGACAGAGACAGAGACAGAGACAGAGACAGAGACAGAGACAGAGACAGAGACAGAGACAGAGACAGAGACAGAGACAGAGACAGAGACAGAGACAGAGACAGAGACAGAGACAGAGACAGAGACAGAGACAGAGACAGAGACAGAGACAGAGACAGAGACAGAGACAGAGACAGAGACAGAGACAGAGACAGAGACAGAGACAGAGACAGAGACAGAGACAGAGACAGAGACAGAGACAGAGGCAGAGGCAGAGGCAGAGGCAGAGGCAGAGGCTGTGGCAGAGGCAGAGACAGAGACAGAGACAGAGACAGAGACAGAGACAGAGACAGAGACAGAGACAGAGACAGAGACAGAGACAGAGACAGAGACAGAGACAGAGACAGAGACAGCGACAGAGACAGAGACAGAGACAGAAACAGAGACAGAGACAGAGTCAGAGACAGAGACAGAGACAGAGACAGAGGCAGAGGCAGAGGCAGAGGCAGAGGCAGAGGCTGTGGCAGAGGCAGAGACAGAGACAGAGACAGAGACAGAGACAGAGACAGAGACAGAGACAGAGACAGAGACAGAGACAGAGACAGAGACAGAGACAGAGACAGAGACAGCGACAGAGACAGAGACAGAAACAGAGACAGAGACAGAGTCAGAGACAGAGACACTGACAGAGACAGAGACGGAGATAGAGACAGAGACAGAGACAGAGACGGAGACAGAGGCAGAGACAGAGCCAGGGACAGAGACACAGACAGAGGGAGAGACAGCGACAGAGACAGAGACAGAAACAGAAACAGAGACAGAGACAGATACGCGGACAGAGACAGAGACAGAGACAGAGGCAGAGACAGAGACAGAGACAGAGACAGAGACAGAGGCAGAGACAGAGACAGAGACAGAGACAGAGACAGAGAGAGAGACGGAGACAGAGACAGAGACGGCGGCAGAGACAGGGACGGAGACAGAGACAGAGACACGGACAGAGACAGAGACAGAGACAGAGACAGAGACAGAGACAGAGACAGAGACTGAGACAGGGACAGAGACAGATACAGAGACAGAGACAGAGACAGCGACAGAAACAGAGACAGAGACAGAGACAGAGACAGCGACAGAGACAGAGACAGAGACAGAGAGAGAGACACAGACAGAGACAGAGACAGAGACAGAGACAGAGACAGAGACAGAGACAGAGACAGAGCCAGGGACAGAGACAGAGAGAGAGACTGAGGGAGAGACAGCGACAGAGACAGAGACAGAGACTGATACAGAGACAGAGACAGAGACAGAGACAGAAACAGAGACAGAGACTGAGGGAGAGACAGCGACAGAGACAGAGACAGAGACAGAGACAGAGGCAGAGGCAGAGACAGAGACAGAGACAGAGACAGAGACAGAGACAGAGACAGAGACAGAGACAGAGACAGAGACAGAGACAGAGGCAGAGGCAGAGACAGAGGCAGAGACGGAGACAAAGACCGAGACAGACGCAGAGACTGAGACAGAGGCAGAGACAGAGACAGAGACAGAGACAGAGACAGAGACATAGACAGAGGCAGAGACAGAGACAGAGACAGAGACAGAGACAGAGACAGAGACAGAGACAGAGACTGAGACAGATACAGAGACAGAGACAGAGACAGAGACAGAAACAGAGACAGAGAAAGATAGGCGGACAGAGACAGAGGCAGAGACAGAGACAGAGAGAGAGACGGAGACAGAGACAGAGACTGAGACGGAGACAGAGACAGCGGCAGAGACACGGACAGAGACAGAGACAGAGACAGAGACAGAGACAGAGACAGAGACAGAGACAGAGACAGAGACAGAGACAGAGACAGAGACAGAGCCAGAGACAGAGACAGAAACAGAGACAGAGACAGAGACAGAGACAGAGACAGAGACAGCGACAGAGACAGAGACAGAGACAGAGACAGAGACAGAGACAGAGGAAGAGACACAGACAGAGACAGAGACAGAGGCAGAGACAGAGACAGAGACAGAGACAGAGACAGAGACAGAGACAGAAACGGAGACACAGGCAGAGACAGAGCCAGGGACAGAGACAGAGACAGAGACTGAGGGAGAGACAGCGACAGAGACAGAGACAGAGACTGATACAGAGACAGGGACAGAGACAGAGACAGAAACAGAGAAAGAGACAGAGACAGAGACAGAGACGGAGACAGTGACAGAGACAGAGACAGAGGCAGAGACGGAGACAAAGACCGAGACAGACGCAGAGACTGAGACAGAGACAGAGACAGAAACAGAGACAGAGAAAGATACGCGGACAGAGACAGAGGCAGAGACAGAGACAGAGAGAGAGACGGAGACAGAGACAGAGACTGAGACGGAGACAGAGACAGCGGCAGAGACACGGACGGAGACAGAGACAGAGACACAGACAGAGACAGAGACAGAGGCAGAGACAGAGCCAGAGACAGAGACAGAGACAGAGACAGAAACGGAGACACAGGCAGAGACAGAGCCAGGGACAGAGACAGAGACAGAGACTGAGGGAGAGACAGCGACAGAGACAGAGACAGAGACTGATACAGAGACAGGGACAGAGACAGAGACAGAAACAGAGAAAGAGACAGAGACAGAGACAGAGACGGAGACAGTGACAGAGACAGAGACAGAGGCAGAGACGGAGACAAAGACCGAGACAGACGCAGAGACTGAGACAGAGACAGAGACAGAAACAGAGACAGAGAAAGATACGCGGACAGAGACAGAGGCAGAGACAGAGACAGAGAGAGAGACGGAGACAGAGACAGAGACTGAGACGGAGACAGAGACAGCGGCAGAGACACGGACGGAGACAGAGACAGAGACACAGACAGAGACAGAGACAGAGGCAGAGACAGAGCCAGAGACAGAGACAGAGACAGAGACAGAGACAGAGACAGAGACAGAGACAGAGACAGAGACAGAGACAGAGACAGAGACAGAGACAGAGACAGAGACAGAGACAGAGACAGAGACAGAGACAGAGACAGAGACAGAGACAGAGACAGAGACAGAGACAGAGACAGAGACAGAGACAGAGACAGAGACAGAGACAGAGACAGAGACAGAGACAGAGACAGAGACAGAGACAGAGACAGAGACAGAGACAGAGACAGAGACAGAGACAGAGACAGAGACAGAGACAGAGACAGAGACAGAGACAGAGACAGAGACAGAGACAGAGACAGAGACAGAGACAGAGACAGAGACAGAGACAGAGACAGAGACAGAGACAGAGACAGAGACAGAGACAGAGACAGAGACGGAGACAGAGACAGAGACAGAGACAGAGACAGAGACAGAGACAGAGACAGAGACAGAGACAGAGACAGAGACAGAGACAGAGACAGAGACAGAGACAGAGACAGAGACAGAGACGGAGACAGTGACAGAGACAGAGACAGAGGCAGAGACGGAGGCAAAGACCGAGACAGACGCAGAGACTGAGACAGAGACAGAGACAGCGACAGAGACAGAGACAGAGACAGAGACAGAGACAGAGACAGAGACACAGACAGAGACAGAGACAGAGGCAGAGGCAGGGACAGAGACAGAGACAGAGACAGAGACAGAGACAGAGACAGAGACGGAGACACAGGCAGAGACAGAGCCAGGGACAGAGACAGAGACAGAGACTGAGGGAGAGACAGCGACAGAGACAGCGACAGAGACTGATACAGAGACATAGACAGAGACAGAGACAGAAACAGAGACAGAGACAGAGACAGAGACAGAGACAGCGACAGAGACAGAGACAGAGACAGAGACAGAGACAGAGACAGAGACAGAGACAGAGACAGAGACAGAGACAGAGACAGAGACAGAGACAGAGACAGAGACAGAGACAGAGACAGAGACAGAGACAGAGACAGAGACAGAGACAGAGACAGAGACAGAGACAGAGACAGAGACAGAGACAGAGACAGAGACAGCGACAGAGACAGAGACAGAGACAGAGACAGAGACAGAGACAGAGACACAGACAGAGACAGAGACAGAGGCAGAGGCAGAGACAGAGACAGAGACAGAGACAGAGACAGAGACAGAGACAGAGACGGAGACACAGGCAGAGACAGAGCCAGGGACAGAGACAGAGACAGAGACTGAGGGAGAGACAGCGACAGAGACAGCGACAGAGACATAGACAGAGACATAGACAGAGACAGAGACAGAAACAGAGACAGAGACAGAGACAGAGACAGAGACAGCGACAGAGACAGAGACAGAGACAGAGACAGAGACAGAGACAGAGACACAGACAGAGACAGAGACAGACACAAAGACAGAGACAGAGACAGAGACAGAGACAGAGACAGAGACAGAGACAGAGACAGAGACAGAGACAGAGACAGAGACAGAGACAGAGACAGAGACAGAGACAGAGGCAGAGGCAGAGACAGAGACAGAGACAGAGACAGAGACAGAGACAGAGACAGAGACGGAGACACAGGCAGAGACAGAGCCAGGGACAGAGACAGAGACAGAGACTGAGGGAGAGACAGAGACAGAGACGGAGACAAAAACCGAGACAGAGACAGAGACTGAGACAGAGGCAGAGACAGAGACAGAGACAGAGACAGAGACAGAGACAGAGACTGAGACAGAGACAGAGACATAGACGGAGACAGAGACAGGGACGGAGACATAGACGGAGACAGAGACAGAGACAGAGACATAGACAGCGACAGAGACAGAGACAGAGACAGAAACAGAGACAGAGAAAGATACGCGGACAGAGACAGAGGCAGAGACAGAGACAGAGAGAGAGACGGAGACAGAGACAGAGACTGAGACGGAGACAGAGACAGCGGCAGAGACACGGACGGAGACAGAGACAGAGACACAGACAGAGACAGAGACAGAGGCAGAGACAGAGACAGAGCCAGAGACAGAGACAGAGACAGAGACAGAGACTGAGGGAGAGACAGCGACAGAGACAGAGACAGAGACAGAGATAGAGGCAGAGGCAGAGACAGAGACAGAGACAGAGACAGAGACAGAGACAGAGACAGAGACAGAGACAGAGACAGAAACAGAGACAGAGACAGAGACAGAGACAGAGACAGAGACGGAGACAGTGACAGAGACAGAGACAGAGGCAGAGACGGAGGCAAAGACCGAGACAGAGACAGAGACAGAGACAGAGACAGAGACAGAGACGGAGACACAGGCAGAGACAGAGCCAGGGACAGAGACAGAGACAGAGACTGAGGGAGAGACAGAGACAGAGACGGAGACAAAAACCGAGACAGAGACAGAGACTGAGACAGAGGCAGAGACAGAGACAGAGACAGAGACAGAGACAGAGACAGAGACTGAGACAGAGACAGAGACATAGACGGAGACAGAGACAGGGACGGAGACATAGACGGAGACAGAGACAGAGACAGAGACATAGACAGCGACAGAGACAGAGACAGAGACAGAAACAGAGACAGAGAAAGATACGCGGACAGAGACAGAGGCAGAGACAGAGACAGAGAGAGAGACGGAGACAGAGACAGAGACTGAGACGGAGACAGAGACAGCGGCAGAGACACGGACGGAGACAGAGACAGAGACACAGACAGAGACAGAGACAGAGGCAGAGACAGAGACAGAGCCAGAGACAGAGACAGAGACAGAGACAGAGACTGAGGGAGAGACAGCGACAGAGACAGAGACAGAGACAGAGATAGAGGCAGAGGCAGAGACAGAGACAGAGACAGAGACAGAGACAGAGACAGAGACAGAGACAGAGACAGAGACAGAAACAGAGACAGAGACAGAGACAGAGACAGAGACAGAGACGGAGACAGTGACAGAGACAGAGACAGAGGCAGAGACGGAGGCAAAGACCGAGACAGACGCAGAGACTGAGACAGAGGCAGAGACAGAGACAGAGACAGAGACAGAGACATAGACAGAGACAGAGACAGAGACAGAGACAGAGACAGAGACAGAGACAGAGACAGAGACAGAGACAGAGACTGAGACAGTGACAGAGACATAGACGGAGACAGAGACAGGGACGGAGACATAGACGGAGACAGAGACAGAGACAGAGACATAGACAGCGACAGAGACATAGACAGAGACAGAGACAGAAACAGAGACACAGAAAGATACGCGGACAGAGACAGAGGCAGAGACAGAGACAGAGTGAGAGACGGAGACAGAGACAGAGACTGAGACGGAGACAGAGACAGCGGCAGAGACACGGACGGAGACAGAGACAGAGACACAGACAGAGACAGAGCCAGGGACAGAGACAGAGACAGAGACTGAGGGAGAGACAGCGACAGAGACAGAGACAGAGACAGAGATAGAGGCAGAGGCAGAGACAGAGACAGAGACAGAGACAGAGACAGAGACAGAGACAGAGACAGAGACAGAGACAGAGACAGAGACAGAGACAGAGACAGAGACAGAGACAGAGACAGAGACAGAGACAGAGACAGAGACAGAGACAGAGACAGAGACAGAGACAGAAACAGAGACAGAGACAGAGACAGAGACAGCGACAGAGACAGAGACAGAGACAGAGACAGAGACAGAGACACAGACAGAGACAGAGACAGAGGCAGAGGCAGAGACAGAGACAGAGACAGAGACAGAGACAGAGACAGAGACAGAGACAGAGACAGAGACGGAGACACAGGCAGAGACAGAGCCAGGGACAGAGACAGAGACAGAGACTGAGGGAGAGACAGCGACAGAGACAGCGACAGAGACTGATACAGAGACATAGACAGAGACAGAGACAGAAACAGAGACAGAGACAGAGACAGAGACAGAGACAGCGACAGAGACAGAGACAGAGACAGAGACAGAGACAGAGACAGAGACACAGACAGAGACAGAGACAGAGACAGAGACAGAGACAGAGACAGAGACAGAGACAGAGACAGAGACAGAGACAGAGACAGAGACAGAGACAGAGACAGAGACAGAGACAGAGACAGAGACAGAGACAGAGACAGAGACAGAGACAGAGACAGAGACAGAGACAGAGACAGAGACAGAGACAGAGACAGAGACAGAGACAGAGACAGAGACAGAGACAGAGACAGAGACAGAGACAGAGACAGAGACAGAGACAGAGACAGAGACAGAGACAGAGACAGAGACAGAGACAGAGACAGCGACAGAGACAGATACAGAAACAGAGACAGAGACAGAGTCAGAGACAGAGACACTGACAGAGACAGAGACGGAGATAGAGACAGAGACAGAGACAGAGACGGAGACAGAGGCAGAGACAGAGCCAGGGACAGAGACAGAGACAGAGGGAGAGACAGCGACAGAGACAGAGACAGAAACAGAAACAGAGACAGAGACAGAAACGCGGACAGAGACAGAGGCAGAGACAGAGACAGAGAGAGAGACGGAGACAGAGACAGAGAGAGAGACACAGACAGAGACAGAGACAGAGGCAGAGACAGAGACAGAGACAGAGACAGAGACAGAGACAGAGACAGAGACAGAGACAGAGACAGAGACAGAGACAGAGACGGAGACAGAGGCAGAGACAGAGCCAGGGACAGAGACAGAGACAGAGACTGAGGGAGAGACAGCGACAGAGACAGAGACAGAGACTGATACAGAGACAGAGACAGAGACAGAGACAGAAACAGAGAAAGAGACAGAGACAGAGACAGAGACGGAGACAGTGACAGGGACAGAGACAGAGGCAGAGACGGAGACAAAGACCGAGACAGACGCAGAGACTGAGACAGAGGCAGAGACAGAGACAGAGACAGAGACAGAGACGGAGACGGAGACAGAGACAGAGACAGAGACAGAGACAGAGACAGAGACAGAGACAGAAACAGCGACAGAGACAGAGACAGCGACAGAGACAGAGACAGAGACAGAGACAGAGACAGAGACAGAGACACAGACAGACACAGAGACAGAGGCAGAGACAGAGACAGTGACAGAGATAGAGACAGAGACAGAGACAGAGACAGACACAGAGACAGAGGCAGAAGCAGAGGCAGAGACAGAGACAGAGACAGAGACAGAGACAGAGACAGAGACAGAGACAGAGACAGAGACAGAGACAGAGACAGGGACAGAGACAGAGGCAGAGACAGAGACAGAGACAGAGACAGAGACAGAGACAGAGACAGAGACAGAGACAGAGACAGAGACAGAGCCAGAGACAGAGACAGAAACAGAGACAGAGACAGAGACAGAGACAGAGACAGAGACAGCGACAGAGACAGAGACAGAGACAGAGACAGAGACAGAGACAGAGGAAGAGACACAGACAGAGACAGAGACAGAGGCAGAGACAGAGACAGAGACAGAGACAGAGACAGAGACAGAGACAGAAACGGAGACACAGGCAGAGACAGAGCCAGGGACAGAGACAGAGACAGAGACTGAGGGAGAGACAGCGACAGAGACAGAGACAGAGACTGATACAGAGACAGGGACAGAGACAGAGACAGAAACAGAGAAAGAGACAGAGACAGAGACAGAGACGGAGACAGTGACAGAGACAGAGACAGAGGCAGAGACGGAGACAAAGACCGAGACAGACGCAGAGACTGAGACAGAGACAGAGACAGAAACAGAGACAGAGAAAGATACGCGGACAGAGACAGAGGCAGAGACAGAGACAGAGAGAGAGACGGAGACAGAGACAGAGACTGAGACGGAGACAGAGACAGCGGCAGAGACACGGACGGAGACAGAGACAGAGACACAGACAGAGACAGAGACAGAGGCAGAGACAGAGCCAGAGACAGAGACAGAGACAGAGACAGAAACGGAGACACAGGCAGAGACAGAGCCAGGGACAGAGACAGAGACAGAGACTGAGGGAGAGACAGCGACAGAGACAGAGACAGAGACTGATACAGAGACAGGGACAGAGACAGAGACAGAAACAGAGAAAGAGACAGAGACAGAGACAGAGACGGAGACAGTGACAGAGACAGAGACAGAGGCAGAGACGGAGACAAAGACCGAGACAGACGCAGAGACTGAGACAGAGACAGAGACAGAAACAGAGACAGAGAAAGATACGCGGACAGAGACAGAGGCAGAGACAGAGACAGAGAGAGAGACGGAGACAGAGACAGAGACTGAGACGGAGACAGAGACAGCGGCAGAGACACGGACGGAGACAGAGACAGAGACACAGACAGAGACAGAGACAGAGGCAGAGACAGAGCCAGAGACAGAGACAGAGACAGAGACAGAGACAGAGACAGAGACAGAGACAGAGACAGAGACAGAGACAGAGACAGAGACAGAGACAGAGACAGAGACAGAGACAGAGACAGAGACAGAGACAGAGACAGAGACAGAGACAGAGACAGAGACAGAGACAGAGACAGAGACAGAGACAGAGACAGAGACAGAGACAGAGACAGAGACAGAGACAGAGACAGAGACAGAGACAGAGACAGAGACAGAGACAGAGACAGAGACAGAGACAGAGACAGAGACAGAGACAGAGACAGAGACAGAGACAGAGACAGAGACAGAGACAGAGACAGAGACAGAGACAGAGACAGAGACAGAGACAGAGACAGAGACAGAGACAGAGACAGAGACAGAGACAGAGACAGAGACAGAGACAGAGACAGAGACAGAGACAGAGACAGAGACAGAGACAGAGACAGAGACAGAGACAGAGACAGAGACAGAGACAGAGACAGAGACAGAGACAGAGACAGAGACAGAGACGGAGACGGAGACAGAGACAGAGACAGAGACAGAGACAGAGACAGAGACAGAGACAGAGACAGAGACAGAGACAGAGACAGAGACAGAGACAGAGACAGAGACAGAGACAGAGACAGAGACGGAGACAGTGACAGAGACAGAGACAGAGGCAGAGACGGAGGCAAAGACCGAGACAGACGCAGAGACTGAGACAGAGACAGAGACAGCGACAGAGACAGAGACAGAGACAGAGACAGAGACAGAGACAGAGACACAGACAGAGACAGAGACAGAGGCAGAGGCAGGGACAGAGACAGAGACAGAGACAGAGACAGAGACAGAGACAGAGACGGAGACACAGGCAGAGACAGAGCCAGGGACAGAGACAGAGACAGAGACTGAGGGAGAGACAGCGACAGAGACAGCGACAGAGACTGATACAGAGACATAGACAGAGACAGAGACAGAAACAGAGACAGAGACAGAGACAGAGACAGAGACAGCGACAGAGACAGAGACAGAGACAGAGACAGAGACAGAGACAGAGACAGAGACAGAGACAGAGACAGAGACAGAGACAGAGACAGAGACAGAGACAGAGACAGAGACAGAGACAGAGACAGAGACAGAGACAGAGACAGAGACAGAGACAGAGACAGAGACAGAGACAGAGACAGAGACAGAGACAGCGACAGAGACAGAGACAGAGACAGAGACAGAGACAGAGACAGAGACACAGACAGAGACAGAGACAGAGGCAGAGGCAGAGACAGAGACAGAGACAGAGACAGAGACAGAGACAGAGACAGAGACGGAGACACAGGCAGAGACAGAGCCAGGGACAGAGACAGAGACAGAGACTGAGGGAGAGACAGCGACAGAGACAGCGACAGAGACATAGACAGAGACATAGACAGAGACAGAGACAGAAACAGAGACAGAGACAGAGACAGAGACAGAGACAGCGACAGAGACAGAGACAGAGACAGAGACAGAGACAGAGACAGAGACACAGACAGAGACAGAGACAGACACAAAGACAGAGACAGAGACAGAGACAGAGACAGAGACAGAGACAGAGACAGAGACAGAGACAGAGACAGAGACAGAGACAGAGACAGAGACAGAGACAGAGACAGAGGCAGAGGCAGAGACAGAGACAGAGACAGAGACAGAGACAGAGACAGAGACAGAGACGGAGACACAGGCAGAGACAGAGCCAGGGACAGAGACAGAGACAGAGACTGAGGGAGAGACAGAGACAGAGACGGAGACAAAAACCGAGACAGAGACAGAGACTGAGACAGAGGCAGAGACAGAGACAGAGACAGAGACAGAGACAGAGACAGAGACTGAGACAGAGACAGAGACATAGACGGAGACAGAGACAGGGACGGAGACATAGACGGAGACAGAGACAGAGACAGAGACATAGACAGCGACAGAGACAGAGACAGAGACAGAAACAGAGACAGAGAAAGATACGCGGACAGAGACAGAGGCAGAGACAGAGACAGAGAGAGAGACGGAGACAGAGACAGAGACTGAGACGGAGACAGAGACAGCGGCAGAGACACGGACGGAGACAGAGACAGAGACACAGACAGAGACAGAGACAGAGGCAGAGACAGAGACAGAGCCAGAGACAGAGACAGAGACAGAGACAGAGACTGAGGGAGAGACAGCGACAGAGACAGAGACAGAGACAGAGATAGAGGCAGAGGCAGAGACAGAGACAGAGACAGAGACAGAGACAGAGACAGAGACAGAGACAGAGACAGAGACAGAAACAGAGACAGAGACAGAGACAGAGACAGAGACAGAGACGGAGACAGTGACAGAGACAGAGACAGAGGCAGAGACGGAGGCAAAGACCGAGACAGACGCAGAGACTGAGACAGAGGCAGAGACAGAGACAGAGACAGAGACAGAGACATAGACAGAGACAGAGACAGAGACAGAGACAGAGACAGAGACAGAGACAGAGACAGAGACAGAGACAGAGACTGAGACAGTGACAGAGACATAGACGGAGACAGAGACAGGGACGGAGACATAGACGGAGACAGAGACAGAGACAGAGACATAGACAGCGACAGAGACATAGACAGAGACAGAGACAGAAACAGAGACACAGAAAGATACGCGGACAGAGACAGAGGCAGAGACAGAGACAGAGTGAGAGACGGAGACAGAGACAGAGACTGAGACGGAGACAGAGACAGCGGCAGAGACACGGACGGAGACAGAGACAGAGACACAGACAGAGACAGAGCCAGGGACAGAGACAGAGACAGAGACTGAGGGAGAGACAGCGACAGAGACAGAGACAGAGACAGAGATAGAGGCAGAGGCAGAGACAGAGACAGAGACAGAGACAGAGACAGAGACAGAGACAGAGACAGAGACAGAGACAGAGACAGAGACAGAGACAGAGACAGAGACAGAGACAGAGACAGAGACAGAGACAGAGACAGAGACAGAGACAGAGACAGAGACAGAGACAGAGACAGAGACAGAAACAGAGACAGAGACAGAGACAGAGACAGCGACAGAGACAGAGACAGAGACAGAGACAGAGACAGAGACACAGACAGAGACAGAGACAGAGGCAGAGGCAGAGACAGAGACAGAGACAGAGACAGAGACAGAGACAGAGACAGAGACAGAGACAGAGACGGAGACACAGGCAGAGACAGAGCCAGGGACAGAGACAGAGACAGAGACTGAGGGAGAGACAGCGACAGAGACAGCGACAGAGACTGATACAGAGACATAGACAGAGACAGAGACAGAAACAGAGACAGAGACAGAGACAGAGACAGAGACAGCGACAGAGACAGAGACAGAGACAGAGACAGAGACAGAGACAGAGACACAGACAGAGACAGAGACAGAGACAGAGACAGAGACAGAGACAGAGACAGAGACAGAGACAGAGACAGAGACAGAGACAGAGACAGAGACAGAGACAGAGACAGAGACAGAGACAGAGACAGAGACAGAGACAGAGACAGAGACAGAGACAGAGACAGAGACAGAGACAGAGACAGAGACAGAGACAGAGACAGAGACAGAGACAGAGACAGAGACAGAGACAGAGACAGAGACAGAGACAGAGACAGAGACAGAGACAGAGACAGAGACAGAGACAGAGACAGAGACAGAGACAGCGACAGAGACAGATACAGAAACAGAGACAGAGACAGAGTCAGAGACAGAGACACTGACAGAGACAGAGACGGAGATAGAGACAGAGACAGAGACAGAGACGGAGACAGAGGCAGAGACAGAGCCAGGGACAGAGACAGAGACAGAGGGAGAGACAGCGACAGAGACAGAGACAGAAACAGAAACAGAGACAGAGACAGAAACGCGGACAGAGACAGAGGCAGAGACAGAGACAGAGAGAGAGACGGAGACAGAGACAGAGAGAGAGACACAGACAGAGACAGAGACAGAGGCAGAGACAGAGACAGAGACAGAGACAGAGACAGAGACAGAGACAGAGACAGAGACAGAGACAGAGACAGAGACAGAGACGGAGACAGAGGCAGAGACAGAGCCAGGGACAGAGACAGAGACAGAGACTGAGGGAGAGACAGCGACAGAGACAGAGACAGAGACTGATACAGAGACAGAGACAGAGACAGAGACAGAAACAGAGAAAGAGACAGAGACAGAGACAGAGACGGAGACAGTGACAGGGACAGAGACAGAGGCAGAGACGGAGACAAAGACCGAGACAGACGCAGAGACTGAGACAGAGGCAGAGACAGAGACAGAGACAGAGACAGAGACGGAGACGGAGACAGAGACAGAGACAGAGACAGAGACAGAGACAGAGACAGAGACAGAAACAGCGACAGAGACAGAGACAGCGACAGAGACAGAGACAGAGACAGAGACAGAGACAGAGACAGAGACACAGACAGACACAGAGACAGAGGCAGAGACAGAGACAGTGACAGAGATAGAGACAGAGACAGAGACAGAGACAGACACAGAGACAGAGGCAGAAGCAGAGGCAGAGACAGAGACAGAGACAGAGACAGAGACAGAGACAGAGACAGAGACAGAGACAGAGACAGAGACAGAGACAGGGACAGAGACAGAGGCAGAGACAGAGACAGAGACAGAGACAGAGACAGAGACAGAGACAGAGACAGATACAGAGACAGAGACAGAGAGAGAGACGGAGACAGAGACAGAGACAGAGACAGAGACAGAGACAGAGACAGAGAGAGAGACGGAGACAGAGACAGAGACAGAGACACAGACAGAGACAGAGGCAGAGGCAGAGACAGAGACAGAGACAGAGATAGAGACAGAGACAGAGACAGAGACAGACACAGAGACAGAGACAGAGGCAGAGACAGAGACAGAGACAGAGACAGAGACGGAGGCAGAGACAGAGACAGAGACAGAGACAGAGACAGAGACAGAGAGAGAGACGGAGACAGAGACAGAGACGGCGGCAGAGACAGGGACGGAGACAGAGACAGAGACACGGACAGAGACAGAGACAGAGACAGAGACAGAGACAGAGACAGAGACAGAGACAGAGACAGAGACAGAGACTGAGACAGGGACAGAGACAGATACAGTGACAGAGACAGAGACAGCGACAGAAACAGAGACAGAGACAGAGACAGAGACAGCGACAGAGACAGAGACAGAGACAGAGACAGAGAGAGAGACACAGACAGAGACAGAGACAGAGGCAGAGACAGAGACAGAGACAGAGACAGAGACAGAGACAGAGACAGAGACAGAGACAGAGACAGAGACAGAGACAGAGACAGAGAGAGAGACGGAGACAGAGACAGAGACTGCGGCAGAGACAGGGACGGAGACAGAGAGAGAGACACAGACAGAGACAGAGACAGAAGCAGAGACAGAGACAGAGACAGAGACAGAGACAGAGACAGAGACAGAGACAGAGACAGAGACAGAGACAGAGACAGAGACAGAGATAGAGACGGAGACAGAGGCAGAGACAGAGCCAGGGACAGAGACAGAGACAGAGACTGAGGGAGAGACAGCGACAGAGACAGAGACAGAGACTGATACAGAGACAGAGACAGAGACAGAGACAGAAACAGAGAAAGAGACAGAGACAGAGACAGAGACAGAGACGGAGACAGTGACAGAGACAGAGACAGAGGCAGAGACGGAGACAAAGACCGAGACAGACGCAGAGACTGAGACAGAGGCAGAGACAGAGACAGAGACAGAGACAGAGACAGAGACAGAGACATAGACAGAGGCAGAGACAGAGACAGAGACAGAGACAGAGACAGAGACAGAGACAGAGACAGAGACTGAGACAGATACAGAGACAGAGACAGAGACAGAGACAGAGGCAGAAACAGAGACAGAGAAAGATACGCGGACAGAGACAGAGGCAGAGGCAGAGACAGAGAGAGAGACGGAGACAGAGACAGAGACTGAGACGGAGACAGAGACAGCGGCAGAGACACGGACGGAGACAGAGACAGAGACACAGACAGAGACAGAGACAGAGGCAGAGACAGAGCCAGGGACAGAGACAGAGACAGAGACTGAGGGAGAGACAGCGACAGAGACAGAGACAGAGACAGAGACAGAGGCAGAGGCAGAGACAGAGGCAGAGGCAGAGACAGAGACAGAGACAGAGACAGAGACAGAGACAGAGACAGAGACAGAGACAGAGGCAGAGGCAGAGACAGAGACAGAGACAGTGGCAGAGACAGGGACAGGGACAGAGACGTAGACAGAGACAGATACGGAGACATAGACAGAGACAGAGACAGAGACAGAGACAGAGACAGAGACAGAGACGGAGACAGTGACAGAGACAGAGACAGAGGCAGAGACGGAGGCAAAGACCGAGACAGACGCAGAGACTGAGACAGAGGCAGAGACAGAGACAGAGACAGAGACAGAGACATAGACAGAGACAGAGACAGAGACAGAGACAGAGACAGAGACAGAGACTGAGACAGAGACAGAGACATAGACGGAGACAGAGACAGGGACGGAGACATAGACGGAGACAGAGACAGAGACAGAGACATAGACAGCGACAGAGACAGAGACAGAGACAGAAACAGAGACAGAGAAAGATACGCGGACAGAGACAGAGGCAGAGACAGAGACAGAGAGAGAGACGGAGACAGAGACAGAGACTGAGACGGAGACAGAGACAGAGACAGAGACAGAGACAGAGACAGAGACGGAGACAGAGACAGAGACGGAGACAGAGACAGAGACAGAGACAGAGACAGAGACAGAGACAGAGACACAGACAGAGACAGAGACAGAGGCAGAGGCAGAGACAGAGACAGAGACAGAGACTGATACAGAGACAGAGACAGAGACAGAGACAGAAACAGAGAAAGAGACGGAGACAGTGACAGAGACAGAGACAGAGACAGAGACAGAGACAGAGACAGAGACAGAGACAGAGACAGAGACAGAGACAGAGACAGGGACAGAGACAGAGACAGAAACAGAGACAGAGACAGAGACAGAGACAGAGACAGCGACAGAGACAGAGACAGAGACAGAGACAGAGACAGAGACAGAGACAGAGACAGAGACAGAGACAGAGACAGAGATAGAGGCAGAGGCAGAGACAGAGACAGAGACAGAGACAGAGACAGAGACAGAGACAGAGACAGAGGCAGAGGCAGAGACAGAAACAGAGACAGAGACAGAGACAGAGACAGAGACAGCGGCAGAGACAGAGACAGAGACAGAGACAGAGACAGAGACAGAGACAGAGACTGAGACAGATACAGAGACAGAGACAGAGACAGAGACAGAGACAGAAACAGAGACAGAGAAAGATACGCGGACAGAGACAGAGGCAGAGACAGAGACAGAGAGAGAGACGGAGACAGAGACAGAGCCAGGGACAGAGACATAGACAGAGACAGAGACAGAGACAGAGACAGAGACAGAGACAGAGACAGAGACAGAGACAGAGACAGAGACAGAGACATAGTCGGAGACAGAGACAGAGACAGAGACATAGACGGAGACAGAGACAGAGACAGAGACAAAGACAGCGACAGAGACAGAGACAGAGACAGAGACAGAAACAGAGACAGAGAAAGATACGCGGACAGAGACAGAGGCAGAGACAGAGACAGAGAGAGAGACGGAGACAGAGACAGAGACTGAGACGGAGACAGAGACAGCGGCAGAGACACGGACGGAGACAGAGACAGAGACAGAGGCAGAGACAGAGCCAGGGACAGAGACAGAGACAGAGACTGAGGGAGAGACAGCGACAGAGACAGAGACAGAGACAGAGATAGAGGCAGAGGCAGAGACAGAGACAGAGACAGAGACAGAGACAGAGACAGAGACAGAGACAGAGACAGAGACAGAGACAGCGACAGAGACAGAGACAGAGACAGAGACAGAGACAGAGACACAGACAGAGACAGAGACAGAGGCAGAGACAGAGACAGAGACAGAGATAGAGAGAGAGACAGAGACAGAGACAGAGACAGACACAGAGACAGAGACAGAGGCAGAGACAGAGGCAGAGACAGAGACAGAGACAGAGGCAGAGACAGAGACAGAGACAGAGACAGAGACAGAGACAGAGACAGAGACACAGACAGAGACAGAGACAGAGACAGAGGCAGAGACAGAGACAGAGACAGAGATAGAGACAGAGACAGAGACAGAGACAGACACAGAGACAGAGACAGAGGCAGAGACAGAGGCAGAGACAGAGGCGGAGACAGAGACAGAGACAGAGGCAGAGACAGAGACAGCGACAGAGACAGAGACAGAGACAGAGACAGAGAGAGAGACACAGACAGAGACAGAGACAGAGGCAGAGACAGAGACAGAGACAGAGACAGAGACAGAGACAGAGACGGAGACAGAGGCAGAGACAGAGCCAGGGACAGAGACAGAGACAGAGACTGAGGGAGAGACAGCGACAGACACAGAGACAGAGACTGATACAGAGACAGAGACAGAGACAGAGACAGAAACAGAGAAAGAGACAGAGACAGAGACAGAGACGGAGACAGTGACAGGGACAGAGACAGAGGCAGAGACGGAGACAAAGACCGAGACAGACGCAGAGACTGAGACAGAGGCAGAGACAGAGACAGAGACAGAGACAGAGGCGGAGACAGAGACAGAGACAGAGACAGAGACAGAGACAGAGACAGAGACAGAGACAGAGACAGAAACAGCGACAGAGACAGAGACAGCGACAGAGACAGAGACAGAGGCAGAGACAGAGACAGAGACAGAGACAGAGACACAGACAGAGACAGAGACAGAGACAGAGGCAGAGACAGAGACAGAGACAGAGATAGAGACAGAGACAGAGACAGAGACAGACACAGAGACAGAGACAGAGGCAGAGACAGAGACAGAGACAGAGACAGAGACAGAGACAGAGGCAGAGACAGAGACAGAGACAGAGACAGAGACAGAGACAGAGACTGATACAGAGACAGAGACAGAGACAGAGACAGAAACAGAGAAAGAGACGGAGACAGTGACAGAGACAGAGACAGAGGCAGAGACGGAGACAAAGACCGAGACAGCCGCAGAGACTGAGACAGAGACAGAGACACAGACAGAGACAGAGACAGAGACAGAGACAGAGACAGAGACAGAGACAGAGACAGAGACAGAGACAGAGACAGAGACAGAGACAGAGACAGAGACAGAGACAGAGACAGAGACAGAGACAGAGACAGAGACAGAGACAGAGACAGAGACAGAGACAGAGACAGAGACAGAGACAGAGACAGAGACAGAGACAGAGACAGAGACAGAGACAGAGACAGAGACAGAGACAGAGACAGAGACAGAGACAGAGACAGCGACAGAGACAGATACAGAAACAGAGACAGAGACAGAGTCAGAGACAGAGACACTGACAGAGACAGAGACGGAGATAGAGACAGAGACAGAGACAGAGACGGAGACAGAGGCAGAGACAGAGCCAGGGACAGAGACAGAGACAGAGGGAGAGACAGCGACAGAGACAGAGACAGAAACAGAAACAGAGACAGAGACAGAAACGCGGACAGAGACAGAGGCAGAGACAGAGACAGAGAGAGAGACGGAGACAGAGACAGAGAGAGAGACACAGACAGAGACAGAGACAGAGGCAGAGACAGAGACAGAGACAGAGACAGAGACAGAGACAGAGACAGAGACAGAGACAGAGACAGAGACAGAGACAGAGACGGAGACAGAGGCAGAGACAGAGCCAGGGACAGAGACAGAGACAGAGACTGAGGGAGAGACAGCGACAGAGACAGAGACAGAGACTGATACAGAGACAGAGACAGAGACAGAGACAGAAACAGAGAAAGAGACAGAGACAGAGACAGAGACGGAGACAGTGACAGGGACAGAGACAGAGGCAGAGACGGAGACAAAGACCGAGACAGACGCAGAGACTGAGACAGAGGCAGAGACAGAGACAGAGACAGAGACAGAGACGGAGACGGAGACAGAGACAGAGACAGAGACAGAGACAGAGACAGAGACAGAGACAGAAACAGCGACAGAGACAGAGACAGCGACAGAGACAGAGACAGAGACAGAGACAGAGACAGAGACAGAGACACAGACAGACACAGAGACAGAGGCAGAGACAGAGACAGTGACAGAGATAGAGACAGAGACAGAGACAGAGACAGACACAGAGACAGAGACAGAGGCAGAGACAGAGACAGAGACAGAGACAGAGACAGAGGCAGAGACAGAGACAGAGACAGAGACAGAGACAGAGAGAGAGACGGAGACAGAGACAGAGACGGCGGCAGAGACAGGGACGGAGACAGAGACAGAGACACGGACAGAGACAGAGACAGAGACAGAGACAGAGACAGAGACAGAGACAGAGACAGAGACTGAGACAGAGGCAGAGACAGAGACAGAGACAGAGACAGAGACAGAGACATAGACAGAGGCAGAGACAGAGACAGAGACAGAGACAGAGACAGAGACAGAGACAGAGACAGAGACAGAGACAGAGATAGAGACAGAGACAGAGACAGAGACAGAGACAGAGACAGAGACTGAGACAGGGACAGAGACATAGACGGAGACAAAGACCGAGACAGAGACAGAGACGGAGACAGAGGCAGAGGCAGAGACAGAGCCAGGGACAGAGACGGAGACAGAGACAGAGGGAGAGACAGCGACAGAGACAGAGACAGAGACAGAGGCAGAAGCAGAGGCAGAGACAGAGACAGAGACAGAGACAGAGACAGAGACAGAGACAGAGACAGAGACAGAGACAGAGACAGAGACAGGGACAGAGACAGAGGCAGAGACAGAGCCAGGGACAGAGACAGAGACAGAGGGAGAGACAGCGACAGAGACAGAGACAGAAACAGAAACAGAGACAGAGACAGAAACGCGGACAGAGACAGAGGCAGAGACAGAGACAGAGAGAGAGACGGAGACAGAGACAGAGACAGAGACACAGACAGAGACAGAGGCAGAGGCAGAGACAGAGACAGAGACAGAGATAGAGACAGAGACAGAGACAGAGACAGACACAGAGACAGAGACAGAGGCAGAGACAGAGACAGAGACAGAGACAGAGACGGAGGCAGAGACAGAGACAGAGACAGAGACAGAGACAGAGACAGAGAGAGAGACGGAGACAGAGACAGAGACGGCGGCAGAGACAGGGACGGAGACAGAGACAGAGACACGGACAGAGACAGAGACAGAGACAGAGACAGAGACAGAGACAGAGACAGAGACAGAGACAGAGACAGAGACTGAGACAGGGACAGAGACAGATACAGTGACAGAGACAGAGACAGCGACAGAAACAGAGACAGAGACAGAGACAGAGACAGCGACAGAGACAGAGACAGAGACAGAGACAGAGAGAGAGACACAGACAGAGACAGAGACAGAGGCAGAGACAGAGACAGAGACAGAGACAGAGACAGAGACAGAGACAGAGACAGAGACAGAGACAGAGACAGAGACAGAGACAGAGAGAGAGACGGAGACAGAGACAGAGACTGCGGCAGAGACAGGGACGGAGACAGAGAGAGAGACACAGACAGAGACAGAGACAGAAGCAGAGACAGAGACAGAGACAGAGACAGAGACAGAGACAGAGACAGAGACAGAGACAGAGACAGAGACAGAGATAGAGACGGAGACAGAGGCAGAGACAGAGCCAGGGACAGAGACAGAGACAGAGACTGAGGGAGAGACAGCGACAGAGACAGAGACAGAGACTGTTACAGAGACAGAGACAGAGACAGAGACAGAAACAGAGAAAGAGACAGAGACAGAGACAGAGACGGAGACAGTGACAGAGACAGAGACAGAGGCAGAGACGGAGACAAAGACCGAGACAGACGCAGAGACTGAGACAGAGGCAGAGACAGAGACAGAGACAGAGACAGAGACAGAGACAGAGACATAGACAGAGGCAGAGACAGAGACAGAGACAGAGACAGAGACAGAGACAGAGACAGAGACAGAGACTGAGACAGATACAGAGACAGAGACAGAGACAGAGACAGAGGCAGAAACAGAGACAGAGAAAGATACGCGGACAGAGACAGAGGCAGAGGCAGAGACAGAGAGAGAGACGGAGACAGAGACAGAGACTGAGACGGAGACAGAGACAGCGGCAGAGACACGGACGGAGACAGAGACAGAGACACAGACAGAGACAGAGACAGAGGCAGAGACAGAGCCAGGGACAGAGACAGAGACAGAGACTGAGGGAGAGACAGCGACAGAGACAGAGACAGAGACAGAGACAGAGGCAGAGGCAGAGACAGAGGCAGAGGCAGAGACAGAGACAGAGACAGAGACAGAGACAGAGACAGAGACAGAGACAGAGACAGAGGCAGAGGCAGAGACAGAGACAGAGACAGTGGCAGAGACAGGGACAGGGACAGAGACGTAGACAGAGACAGATACGGAGACATAGACAGAGACAGAGACAGAGACAGAGACAGAGACAGAGACAGAGACGGAGACAGTGACAGAGACAGAGACAGAGGCAGAGACGGAGGCAAAGACCGAGACAGACGCAGAGACTGAGACAGAGGCAGAGACAGAGACAGAGACAGAGACAGAGACATAGACAGAGACAGAGACAGAGACAGAGACAGAGACAGAGACAGAGACTGAGACAGAGACAGAGACATAGACGGAGACAGAGACAGGGACGGAGACATAGACGGAGAGAGAGACAGAGACAGAGACATAGACAGCGACAGAGACAGAGACAGAGACAGAAACAGAGACAGAGAAAGATACGCGGACAGAGACAGAGGCAGAGACAGAGACAGAGAGAGAGACGGAGACAGAGACAGAGACTGAGACGGAGACAGAGACAGAGACAGAGACAGAGACAGAGACAGAGACGGAGACAGAGACAGAGACGGAGACAGAGACAGAGACAGAGACAGAGACAGAGACAGAGACAGAGACACAGACAGAGACAGAGACAGAGGCAGAGGCAGAGACAGAGACAGAGACAGAGACTGATACAGAGACAGAGACAGAGACAGAGACAGAAACAGAGAAAGAGACGGAGACAGTGACAGAGACAGAGACAGAGACAGAGACAGAGACAGAGACAGAGACAGAGACAGAGACAGAGACAGAGACAGAGACAGGGACAGAGACAGAGACAGAAACAGAGACAGAGACAGAGACAGAGACAGAGACAGCGACAGAGACAGAGACAGAGACAGAGACAGAGACAGAGACAGAGACAGAGACAGAGACAGAGACAGAGACAGAGATAGAGGCAGAGGCAGAGACAGAGACAGAGACAGAGACAGAGACAGAGACAGAGACAGAGACAGAGACAGAGGCAGAGGCAGAGACAGAAACAGAGACAGAGACAGAGACAGAGACAGAGACAGCGGCAGAGACAGAGACAGAGACAGAGACAGAGACAGAGACAGAGACAGAGACTGAGACAGATACAGAGACAGAGACAGAGACAGAGACAGAGACAGAAACAGAGACAGAGAAAGATACGCGGACAGAGACAGAGGCAGAGACAGAGACAGAGAGAGAGACGGAGACAGAGACAGAGCCAGGGACAGAGACATAGACAGAGACAGAGACAGAGACAGAGACAGAGACAGAGACAGAGACAGAGACAGAGACAGAGACAGAGACAGAGACATAGTCGGAGACAGAGACAGAGACAGAGACATAGACGGAGACAGAGACAGAGACAGAGACAAAGACAGCGACAGAGACAGAGACAGAGACAGAGACAGAAACAGAGACAGAGAAAGATACGCGGACAGAGACAGAGGCAGAGACAGAGACAGAGAGAGAGACGGAGACAGAGACAGAGACTGAGACGGAGACAGAGACAGCGGCAGAGACACGGACGGAGACAGAGACAGAGACAGAGGCAGAGACAGAGCCAGGGACAGAGACAGAGACAGAGACTGAGGGAGAGACAGCGACAGAGACAGAGACAGAGACAGAGATAGAGGCAGAGGCAGAGACAGAGACAGAGACAGAGACAGAGACAGAGACAGAGACAGAGACAGAGACAGAGACAGAGACAGCGACAGAGACAGAGACAGAGACAGAGACAGAGACAGAGACACAGACAGAGACAGAGACAGAGGCAGAGACAGAGACAGAGACAGAGATAGAGAGAGAGACAGAGACAGAGACAGAGACAGACACAGAGACAGAGACAGAGGCAGAGACAGAGGCAGAGACAGAGACAGAGACAGAGGCAGAGACAGAGACAGAGACAGAGACAGAGACAGAGACAGAGACAGAGACACAGACAGAGACAGAGACAGAGACAGAGGCAGAGACAGAGACAGAGACAGAGATAGAGACAGAGACAGAGACAGAGACAGACACAGAGACAGAGACAGAGGCAGAGACAGAGGCAGAGACAGAGGCGGAGACAGAGACAGAGACAGAGGCAGAGACAGAGACAGCGACAGAGACAGAGACAGAGACAGAGACAGAGAGAGAGACACAGACAGAGACAGAGACAGAGGCAGAGACAGAGACAGAGACAGAGACAGAGACAGAGACAGAGACGGAGACAGAGGCAGAGACAGAGCCAGGGACAGAGACAGAGACAGAGACTGAGGGAGAGACAGCGACAGACACAGAGACAGAGACTGATACAGAGACAGAGACAGAGACAGAGACAGAAACAGAGAAAGAGACAGAGACAGAGACAGAGACGGAGACAGTGACAGGGACAGAGACAGAGGCAGAGACGGAGACAAAGACCGAGACAGACGCAGAGACTGAGACAGAGGCAGAGACAGAGACAGAGACAGAGACAGAGGCGGAGACAGAGACAGAGACAGAGACAGAGACAGAGACAGAGACAGAGACAGAGACAGAGACAGAAACAGCGACAGAGACAGAGACAGCGACAGAGACAGAGACAGAGGCAGAGACAGAGACAGAGACAGAGACACAGACAGAGACAGAGACAGAGACAGAGGCAGAGACAGAGACAGAGACAGAGATAGAGACAGAGACAGAGACAGAGACAGACACAGAGACAGAGACAGAGGCAGAGACAGAGACAGAGACAGAGACAGAGACAGAGACAGAGGCAGAGACAGAGACAGAGACAGAGACAGAGACAGAGACAGAGACTGATACAGAGACAGAGACAGAGACAGAGACAGAAACAGAGAAAGAGACGGAGACAGTGACAGAGACAGAGACAGAGGCAGAGACGGAGACAAAGACCGAGACAGCCGCAGAGACTGAGACAGAGGCAGAGACAGAGACAGAGACAGAGACAGAGACATAGACAGAGACAGAGACAGAGACAGAGACAGAGACAGAGACAGAGACAGAGACAGAGGGAGAGACAGCGGCAGAGACAGAGACAGAGACAGAGACAGAGGCAGAGGCAGAGACAGAGACAGAGACAGAGACAGAGACAGAGACAGAGACCGAGACAGAGACAGAGACAGAGACAGAGACAGAGACAGAGACAGAGACAGAGACAGAGACAGAGACAGAAACAGAGACAGAGACAGGGACAGAGACAGAGACAGAGACAGAGACTGAGACAGAGACAGAGACATAGACGGAGACAGAGACAGAGACAGAGACAGAGACATAGACGGAGACAGAGACAGAGACAGAGACAAAGACAGGGACAGAGACAGAGACAGAGACAGAAACAGAGACAGAGAAAGATACGCGGACAGAGACTGAGACGGAGACAGAGACAGCGGCAGAGACACGGACGGAGACAGAGACAGAGACACAGACAGAGACAGAGACAGAGGCAGAGACAGAGCCAGGGACAGAGACAGAGACAGAGACTGAGGGAGAGACAGCGACAGAGACAGAGACAGAGACAGAGACAGAGGCAGAGGCAGAGACAGAGGCAGAGGCAGAGACAGAGACAGAGACAGAGACAGAGACAGAGACAGAGACAGAGACAGAGACAGAGACAGAGACAGAGACAGAGGCAGAGGCAGAGACAGAGACAGAGACAGTGGCAGAGACAGGGACAGGGACAGAGACGTAGACAGAGACAGATACGGAGACATAGACAGAGACAGAGACAGAGACAGAGACAGAGACAGAGACAGAGACAGAGGCGGAGACAGTGACAGAGACAGAGACAGAGGCAGAGACGGAGGCAAAGACCGAGACAGACGCAGAGACTGAGACAGAGGCAGAGACAGAGACAGAGACAGAGACAGAGACATAGACAGAGACAGAGACAGAGACAGAGACAGAGACAGAGACAGAGACAGAGACAGAGACTGAGACAGAGACAGAGACATAGACGGAGACAGAGACAGAGACAGAGACATAGACGGAGACAGAGACAGAGACAGAGACAAAGACAGCGACAGAGACAGAGACAGAGACAGAAACAGAGACAGAGAAAGATACGCGGACATAGACAGAGACAGAGACAGAGACAGAGACAGAGACAGAGACAGAGACAGAGACTGAGACAGAGACAGAGACATAGACGGAGACAGAGACAGAGACAGAGACATAGACGGAGACAGAGACAGAGACAGAGACAAAGACAGCGACAGAGACAGAGACAGAGACAGAAACAGAGACAGAGAAAGATACGCGGACAGAGACAGAGGCAGAGACAGAGACAGAGAGAGAGACGGAGACAGAGACAGAGACTGAGACGGAGACAGAGACAGCGGCAGAGACACGGACGGAGACAGAGACAGAGACAAGGCAGAGACAGAGCCAGGGACAGAGACAGAGACAGAGACTGAGGGAGAGACAGCGACAGAGACAGAGACGGAGACAGTGACAGAGACAGGGACAGAGGCAGAGACGGAGGCAAAGACCGAGACAGACGCAGAGACTGAGACAGAGGCAGAGACAGAGACAGAGACAGAGATAGAGACATAGACAGAGGCAGAGACAGAGACAGAGACAGAGACAGAGACAGAGACAGAGACAGAGACAGAGACAGAGACAGAGACAGAGACAGAGACAGAGACTGAGACAGAGACAGAGACATAGACGGAGACAGAGATAGGGACGGAGACATAGACGGAGACAGAGACAGAGACAGAGACATAGACAGCGACAGAGACAGAGACAGAGACAGAAACAGAGACAGAGAAAGATACGCGGACAGAGACAGAGGCAGAGACAGAGACAGAGAGAGAGACGGAGACAGAGACAGAGACTGAGACGGAGACAGAGACAGCGGCAGAGACACGGACGGAGACAGAGACAGAGACACAGACAGAGACAGAGACAGAGACAGAGACAGAGCCAGGGACAGAGACAGAGACAGAGACTGAGGGAGAGACAGCGACAGAGACAGAGACGGAGACAGAGATAGAGGCAGAGGCAGAGACAGAGACAGAGACAGAGACAGAGACAGAGACAGAGACAGAGACAGAGACAGAGACAGAGACAGAGACAGAGACAGAGACAGAGACAGAGACAGAGACAGAGACAGAGACAGAGACAGAGACAGAGACAGAGACAGAGACAGAGACAGAGACAGAGACAGAGACAGAGACAGAGACAGAGACAGAGACAGAGACAGAGACAGAGACAGAGGCAGAGACAGAGACAGAGACAGAGATAGAGACAGAGACAGAAACAGAGAAAGAGACAGAGACAGAGACAGAGACGGAGACAGTGACAGGGACAGAGACAGAGGCAGAGACGGAGACAGAGACAGAGACAGAGACAGAGACAGAGACAGAGGCAGAGACAGAGACAGAGACAGAGACAGAGACTGATACAGAGACAGAGACAGAGACAGAGACAGAAACAGAGAAAGAGACGGAGACAGTGACAGAGACAGAGACAGAGGCAGAGACGGAGACAAAGACCGAGACAGCCGCAGAGACTGAGACAGAGGCAGAGACAGAGACAGAGACAGAGACAGAGACATAGGCAGAGACAGAGACAGAGACAGAGACAGAGACAGAGACAGAGACAGAGACAGAGACAGAGGGAGAGACAGCGGCAGAGACAGAGACAGAGACAGAGACAGAGGCAGAGGCAGAGACAGAGACAGAGACAGAGACAGAGACAGAGACAGAGACAGAGACAGAGACAGAGACAGAGACAGAGACAGAGACAGAGACAGAGACAGAGACAGAGACAGAGACAGAGACAGAGACAGAGACAGAGACAGAGACAGAGACAGAGACAGAGACAGAGACAGAGACAGAGACAGAGACAGAGACAGAGACAGAGGCAGAGACAGAGACAGAGACAGAGACAGAGACAGAGACAGAGACAGCGACAGAGGCAGAGGCAGAGACAGAGACAGAGACAGAGACAGAGACAGAGACAGAGACAGAGACAGAGACAGAGACAGAGACAGAGACAGAGACAGAGACAGAGACAGAGACAGAGACAGAGACAGAGACAGAGACAGAGACAGAGACAGAGACAGAGACAGAGACAGAGACAGAGACAGAGACAGAGACAGAGACAGAGACAGAGACAGAGACAGAGACAGAGACAGAGACAGAGACAGAGACAGAGACAGAGACAGAGACAGAGACAGAGACAGAGACAGAGACAGAGACAGAGACAGAGACAGAGACAGAGACAGAGACAGAGACAGAGACAGAGACAGAGACAGAGACAGAGACAGAGACAGAGACAGAGACAGAGACAGAGACAGAGACAGAGACAGAGACAGAGACAGAGACAGAGACAGAGACAGAGACAGAGACAGAGACAGAGACAGAGACAGAGACAGAGACAGAGACAGAGACAGAGACAGAGACAGAGACAGAGACAGAGACAGAGACAGAGACAGAGACAGAGACAGAGACAGAGACAGAGACAGAGACAGAGACAGAGACAGAGACAGAGACAGAGACAGAGACAGAGACAGAGACAGAGACAGAGACAGAGACAGAGACAGAGACAGAGACAGAGACAGAGACAGAGACAGAGACAGAGACAGAGACAGAGACAGAGACAGAGACAGAGACAGAGACAGAGACAGAGACAGAGACAGAGACAGAGACAGAGACAGAGACAGAGACAGAGACAGAGACAGAGACAGAGACAGAGACAGAGACAGAGACAGAGACAGAGACAGAGACAGAGACAGAGACAGAGACGGAGACAGAGACTGAGGGAGAGACAGCGACAGAGACAGAGACAGAAACAGAGACAGAGACTGAGGGAGAGACAGCGACAGAGACAGAGACAGAGACAGAGACAGAGGCAGAGGCAGAGACAGAGGCAGAGGCAGAGACAGATACAGAGACAGAGACAGAGACAGAGACAGAGACAGAGACAGAGACAGAGACAGAGACAGAGACAGATACAGTGGCAGAGACAGGGACAGGGACAGAGACGGAGACAGAGACAGATACGGAGACATAGACAGATACGGAGACATAGACAGAGACAGAGACTGAGACAGAGACAGAGACAGAGACGGAGACAGTGACAGAGACAGAGACAGAGGCAGAGACGGAGGCAAAGACCGAGACAGACGCAGAGACTGAGACAGAGGCAGAGACAGAGACAGAGACAGAGACAGAGACAGAGACAGAGACAGAGACAGAGACAGAGACAGAGACAGAGACAGAGTCAGAGACAGAGACAGAGACAGAGACAGAGACAGAGACAGAGACAGAGACAGAGACAGAGACAGAGACAGAGACAGAGACAGAGGGAGAGACAGAGACAGAGACAGTGACAGAGACAGAGACGGAGACAAAGACCGAGACAGACGCAGAGACTGAGACAGAGGCAGAGACAGAGACAGAGACAGAGACATAGACAGAGGCAGGGACAGAGACAGAGACAGAGACAGAGACAGAGACAGAGACAGAGACAGAGACAGAGACAGAGACAGAGACAGAGACAGAGACAGAGACAGAGACAGAGACAGAGACAGAGACAGAGACAGAGACAGAGACAGAGACAGAGACAGAGACAGAGACAGAGACAGAGACAGAGACAGAGACAGAGACAGAGACAGAGACAGAGACAGAGACAGAGACAGAGACAGAGACAGAGACAGAGACAGAGACAGAGACAGAGACAGAGACAGAGACAGAGACAGAGACAGAGACAGAGACAGAGACA
>CAMAOD020000111.1:627500-635000 GCA_945859595.2 Megachile willughbiella
GCGAGAGAGACAGAGACAGAGACAGAGGCAGAGACGGAGACAAAGACCGAGACAGACGCAGAGACTGAGGCAGAGGCAGAGACAGAGACAGTGACAGAGACAGAGACAGAGACAGAGACAGAGACAGAGACAGAGACAGAGACAGAGACAGAGACAGAGACAGAGACAGAGACAGAGACAGAGACAGAGACAGAGACAGAGACAGAGACAGAGACAGAGACAGAGACAGAGACAGAGACAGAGACAGAGACAGATACAGAGACAGAGACAGAGAGAGAGACGGAGACAGAGACAGAGACAGAGACAGAGACAGAGACAGAGACGGAGACAGAGACAGAGACGGAGACAGAGACAGAGACAGAGACAGGGACAGAGACAGAGACAGAGACACAGACAGAGACAGAGACAGAGGCAGAGACAGAGACAGAGACAGAGACAGAGACTGATACAGAGACAAGGACAGAGACAGAGACAGAAACAGAGAAAGAGACGGAGACAGTGACAGAGACAGAGACAGAGGCAGAGACGGAGACAAAGACCGAGACAGCCGCAAAGACTGAGACAGAGGCAGAGACAGAGACAGAGACAGAGACAGAGACAGAGACATAGACGGAGGCAGGGACAGAGACAGAGACAGAGACAGAGACAGAGACAGAGACAGAGACAGAGACAGAGACAGAGACAGAGACAGAGACAGAGACAGAGACAGAGACAGAGACAGAGACAGAGACAGAGACAGAGACAGAGACAGAGACAGAGACAGAGACAGAGACAGAGACAGAGACAGAGACAGAGACAGAGACAGAGACAGAGACAGAGACAGAGACAGAGACAGAGACAGAGACAGAGACAGAGACAGAGACAGAGACAGAGACAGAGACAGAGACAGAGACAGAGACAGAGACAGAGACAGAGACAGAAACAGAGACAGAAACAGAGACAGACACAGAGACAGAGACAGCGACAGAGACAGAGACAGAGACAGAGACAGAGACAGAGACAGAGACAGAGACAGAGACAGAGACAGATACAGAGACAGAGACAGAGAGAGAGACGGAGACAGAGACAGAGACAGAGACAGAGACAGAGACAGAGACAGAGACAGAGACAGAGACAGAGACAGCGACGGAGACGGAGACGGAGACGGAGACGGAGACGGAGACGGAGACAGAGACGGAGACAGAGACAGAGACAGAGACAGAGACAGAGACAGAGACAGAGACAGAGACAGAGACAGAGACAGAGACAGAGACAGAGACAGAGACTGAGACAGATACAGAGACAGATACAGAGACAGAGACAGAGACAGAGACAGAGACAGAAACAGAGACAGAGAAAGATAGGCGGACAGAGACAGAGGCAGAGACAGAGACAGAGAGAGAGACGGAGACAGAGACAGAGACTGAGACGGAGACAGAGACAGCGGCAGAGACACGGACGGAGACAGAGACAGAGACAGAGACACAGACAGAGACAGAGACAGAGACAGAGACAGTGACAGAGACAGAGACGGAGACAAAGACCGAGACAGACGCAGAGACTGAGACAGAGGCAGAGACAGAGACAGACACAGAGACAGAGACAGAGACATAGACAGAGGCAGGGACAGAGACAGAGACAGAGACAGACACAGAGACAGAGACAGAGACAGCGACAGAGACAGAGACTGAGACAGAGACAGAGACAGAGACAGAGACAGAGACAGAGACAGAGACAGAGACAGATACAGAGACAGAGACAGAGAGAGAGACGGAGACAGAGACAGAGACAGAGACAGAGACAGAGACAGAGACAGAGACAGAGACAGAGACAGAGACAGAGACAGAGACGGAGACACAGGCAGAGACAGAGCCAGGGACAGAGACAGAGAGAGACAGAGGGAGAGACAGCGACAGAGACAGAGACAGAGACAGAGGCAGAGACGGAGACAAAGACCGAGACAGACGCAGAGACTGAGACAGAGGCAGAGGCAGAGACAGAGACAGAGACGGAGACAGAGGCAGAGACAGAGCCAGGGACAGAGACAGAGAGAGACAGAGGGAGAGACAGCGACAGTGACAGAGACAGAGACAGAGGCAGAGACGGAGGCAAAGACCGAGACAGACGCAGAGACTGAGACAGAGGCAGAGACAGAGACAGAGACAGAGACAGAGACATAGACAGAGACAGAGACAGAGACAGAGACAGAGACAGAGACAGAGACAGAGACAGAGACAGAGACAGAGACAGAGACAGAGACAGAGACTGCGACAGAGACAGAGACATAGACGGAGACAGAGACAGGGACGGAGACATAGACGGAGACAGAGACAGAGACAGAGACATAGACAGCGACAGAGACAGAGACAGAGACAGAAACAGAGACAGAGAAAGATACGCGGACAGAGACAGAGGCAGAGACAGAGACAGAGAGAGAGACGGAGACAGAGACAGAGACTGAGACGGAGACAGAGACAGCGGCAGAGACACGGACGGAGACAGAGACAGAGACAGAGACACAGACAGAGACAGAGACAGAGGCAGAGACAGAGCCAGGGACAGAGACAGAGACAGAGACTGAGGGAGAGACAGCGACAGAGACAGAGACAGAGACAGAGATAGAGGCAGAGGCAGAGTCAGAGACAGAGACAGAGCCAGAGACAGAGACAGAGACAGAGACAGAGACAGAGACAGAGACAGAGACAGAGACAGAGACAGAGACAGAGACAGAGACAGAGACAGAGACGGAGACACAGGCAGAGACAGAGCCAGGGACAGAGACAGAGAGAGACAGAGGGAGAGACAGCGACAGAGACAGAGACAGAGACAGAGGCAGAGACGGAGACAAAGACCGAGACAGACGCAGAGACTGAGGCAGAGGCAGAGACAGAGACAGTGACAGAGACAGAGACAGAGACAGAGACAGAGACAGAGACAGAGACAGAGACAGAGACAGAGACAGAGACAGAGACAGAGACAGAGACAGAGACAGAGACAGAGACAGAGACAGAGACAGAGACAGAGACAGAGACAGAGACAGAGACAGAGACAGCGACAGAGACAGAGACAGAGACAGAGACAGAGACAGAGACAGAGACAGAGACAGATACAGAGACAGAGACAGAGAGAGAGACGGAGACAGAGACAGAGACAGAGACAGAGACAGAGACAGAGACGGAGACAGAGACAGAGACGGAGACAGAGACAGAGACAGAGACAGGGACAGAGACAGAGACAGAGACACAGACAGAGACAGAGACAGAGGCAGAGACAGAGACAGAGACAGAGACAGAGACTGATACAGAGACAAGGACAGAGAAAGAGACGGAGACAGTGACAGAGACAGAGACAGAGGCAGAGACGGAGACAAAGACCGAGACAGCCGCAAAGACTGAGACAGAGGCAGAGACAGAGACAGAGACAGAGACAGAGACAGAGACAGAGACAGAGACAGAGACAGAGACAGAGACAGAGACAGAGACAGAGACAGAGACAGAGACAGAGACAGAGACAGAGACAGAGACAGAGACAGAGACATAGACGGAGACAGAGACAGGGACGGAGACATAGACGGAGACAGAGACAGAGACAGAGACATAGACAGCGACAGAGACAGAGACAGAGACAGAAACAGAGACAGAGAAAGATACGCGGACAGAGACAGAGGCAGAGACAGAGACAGAGAGAGAGACGGAGACAGAGACAGAGACTGAGACGGAGACAGAGACAGCGGCAGAGACACGGACGGAGACAGAGACAGAGACACAGACAGAGACAGAGACAGAGGCAGAGACAGAGCCAGGGACAGAGACAGAGACAGAGACTGAGGGAGAGACAGCGACAGAGATAGAGACAGAGACAGAGATAGAGGCAGAGGCAGAGTCAGAGACAGAGACAGAGCCAGAGACAGAGACAGAGACAGAGACAGAGACAGAGACAGAGACAGAGACAGAGACAGAGACAGAGACGGAGACACAGGCAGAGACAGAGCCAGGGACAGAGACAGAGAGAGACAGAGGGAGAGACAGCGACAGAGACAGAGACAGAGACAGAGGCAGAGACGGAGACAAAGACCGAGACAGACGCAGAGACTGAGGCAGAGGCAGAGACAGAGACAGTGACAGAGACAGAGACAGAGACAGAGACAGAGACAGAGACAGAGACAGAGACAGAGACAGAGACAGAGACAGAGACAGAGACAGAGACAGAGACAGAGACAGAGACAGAGACAGAGACAGAGACAGAGACAGAGACAGAGACAGAGACAGAGACAGAGACAGAGACAGAGACAGAGACAGAGACAGAGACAGAGACAGAGACAGAGACAGAGACAGAGACAGCGACAGAGACAGAGACAGAGACAGAGACAGAGACAGAGACAGAGACAGAGACAGATACAGAGACAGAGACAGAGAGAGAGACGGAGACAGAGACAGAGACAGAGACAGAGACAGAGACAGAGACGGAGACAGAGACAGAGACGGAGACAGAGACAGAGACAGAGACAGGGACAGAGACAGAGACAGAGACACAGACAGAGACAGAGACAGAGGCAGAGACAGAGACAGAGACAGAGACAGAGACTGATACAGAGACAAGGACAGAGAAAGAGACGGAGACAGTGACAGAGACAGAGACAGAGGCAGAGACGGAGACAAAGACCGAGACAGCCGCAAAGACTGAGACAGAGGCAGAGACAGAGACAGAGACAGAGACAGAGACAGAGACAGAGACAGAGACAGAGACAGAGACAGAGACAGAGACAGAGACAGAGACAGAGACAGAGACAGAGACTGCGACAGAGACAGAGACATAGACGGAGACAGAGACAGGGACGGAGACATAGACGGAGACAGAGACAGAGACAGAGACATAGACAGCGACAGAGACAGAGACAGAGACAGAAACAGAGACAGAGAAAGATACGCGGACAGAGACAGAGGCAGAGACAGAGACAGAGAGAGAGACGGAGACAGAGACAGAGACTGAGACGGAGACAGAGACAGCGGCAGAGACACGGACGGAGACAGAGACAGAGACACAGACAGAGACAGAGACAGAGGCAGAGACAGAGCCAGGGACAGAGACAGAGACAGAGACTGAGGGAGAGACAGCGACAGAGACAGAGACAGAGACAGAGATAGAGGCAGAGGCAGAGTCAGATACAGAGACAGAGCCAGAGACAGAGACAGAGACAGAGACAGAGACAGAGACAGAGACAGAGACAGAGACAGAGACAGAGACAGAGACAGAGACAGAGACAGAGACAGAGACGGAGACACAGGCAGAGACAGAGCCAGGGACAGAGACAGAGAGAGACAGAGGGAGAGACAGCGACAGAGACAGAGACAGAGACAGAGGCAGAGACGGAGACAAAGACCGAGACAGACGCAGAGACTGAGGCAGAGGCAGAGACAGAGACAGTGACAGAGACAGAGACAGAGACAGAGACAGAGACAGAGACAGAGACAGAGACAGAGACAGAGACAGAGACAGAGACAGAGACAGAGACAGAGACAGAGACAGAGACAGAGACAGAGACAGAGACAGAGACAGAGACAGAGACAGAGACAGAGACAGAGACAGAGACAGAGACAGAGACAGAGACAGAGACAGAGACAGAGACAGAGACAGAGACAGAGACGGAGACACAGGCAGAGACAGAGCCAGGGACAGAGACAGAGAGAGACAGAGGGAGAGACAGCGACAGAGACAGAGACAGAGACAGAGGCAGAGACGGAGACAAAGACCGAGACAGACGCAGAGACTGAGACAGAGGCAGAGGCAGAGACAGAGACAGAGACGGAGACAGAGGCAGAGACAGAGCCAGGGACAGAGACAGAGAGAGACAGAGGGAGAGACAGCGACAGTGACAGAGACAGAGACAGAGGCAGAGACGGAGGCAAAGACCGAGACAGACGCAGAGACTGAGACAGAGGCAGAGACAGAGACAGAGACAGAGACAGAGACATAGACAGAGACAGAGACAGAGACAGAGACAGAGACAGAGACAGAGACAGAGACAGAGACAGAGACAGAGACAGAGACAGAGACTGCGACAGAGACAGAGACATAGACGGAGACAGAGACAGGGACGGAGACATAGACGGAGACAGAGACAGAGACAGAGACATAGACAGCGACAGAGACAGAGACAGAGACAGAAACAGAGACAGAGAAAGATACGCGGACAGAGACAGAGGCAGAGACAGAGACAGAGAGAGAGACGGAGACAGAGACAGAGACTGAGACGGAGACAGAGACAGCGGCAGAGACACGGACGGAGACAGAGACAGAGACACAGACAGAGACAGAGACAGAGGCAGAGACAGAGCCAGGGACAGAGACAGAGACAGAGACTGAGGGAGAGACAGCGACAGAGACAGAGACAGAGACAGAGATAGAGGCAGAGGCAGAGTCAGAGACAGAGACAGAGCCAGAGACAGAGACAGAGACAGAGACAGAGACAGAGACAGAGACAGAGACAGAGACAGAGACAGAGACAGAGACAGAGACGGAGACACAGGCAGAGACAGAGCCAGGGACAGAGACAGAGAGAGACAGAGGGAGAGACAGCGACAGAGACAGAGACAGAGACAGAGGCAGAGACGGAGACAAAGACCGAGACAGACGCAGAGACTGAGGCAGAGGCAGAGACAGAGACAGTGACAGAGACAGAGACAGAGACAGAGACAGAGACAGAGACAGAGACAGAGACAGAGACAGAGACAGAGACAGAGACAGAGACAGAGACAGAGACAGAGACAGAGACAGAGACAGAGACAGAGACAGAGACAGAGACAGAGACAGAGACAGAGACAGAGACAGAGACAGAGACAGAGACAGAGACAGAGACAGAGACAGAGACAGAGACAGAGACAGAGACAGAGACAGAGACAGAGACAGAGACAGAGACAGAGACAGAGACAGAGACAGAGACAGAGACAGAGACAGAGACAGAGACAGAGACAGAGACAGAGACAGAGACAGAGACAGCGACAGAGACAGAGACAGAGACAGAGACAGAGACAGAGACAGAGACAGAGACAGAGACAGAGACAGAGACAGATACAGAGACAGAGACAGAGAGAGAGACGGAGACAGAGACAGAGACAGAGACAGAGACAGAGACAGAGACGGAGACAGAGACAGAGACGGAGACAGAGACAGAGACAGAGACAGGGACAGAGACAGAGACAGAGACAGAGACAGAGACAGAGACAGAGACAGAGACAGCGACAGAGACAGAGACAGAGACAGAGACAGAGACAGAGACAGAGACAGAGACAGAGACAGAGACAGAGACAGATACAGAGACAGAGACAGAGAGAGAGACGGAGACAGAGACAGAGACAGAGACAGAGACAGAGACAGAGACGGAGACAGAGACAGAGACGGAGACAGAGACAGAGACAGAGACAGGGACAGAGACAGAGACAGAGACACAGACAGAGACAGAGACAGAGGCAGAGACAGAGACAGAGACAGAGACAGAGACTGATACAGAGACAAGGACAGAGA
>CAMAOD020000111.1:637500-677500 GCA_945859595.2 Megachile willughbiella
GATACGCGGACAGAGACAGAGGCAGAGACAGAGACAGAGAGAGAGACGGAGACAGAGACAGAGACTGAGACGGAGACAGAGACAGCGGCAGAGATACGGACGGAGACAGAGACAGAGACACAGACAGAGACAGAGACAGAGGCAGAGACAGAGCCAGGGACAGAGACAGAGACAGAGACTGAGGGAGAGACAGCGACAGAGACAGAGACAGAGACAGAGATAGAGGCAGAGGCAGAGTCAGAGACAGAGACAGAGCCAGAGACAGAGACAGAGACAGAGACAGAGACAGAGACAGAGACAGAGACAGAGACAGAGACAGAGACAGAGACAGAGACAGAGACAGAGACGGAGACACAGGCAGAGACAGAGCCAGGGACAGAGACAGAGAGAGACAGAGGGAGAGACAGCGAGAGAGACAGAGACAGAGACAGAGGCAGAGACGGAGACAAAGACCGAGACAGACGCAGAGACTGAGGCAGAGGCAGAGACAGAGACAGTGACAGAGACAGAGACAGAGACAGAGACAGAGACAGAGACAGAGACAGAGACAGAGACAGAGACAGAGACAGAGACAGAGACAGAGACAGAGACAGAGACAGAGACAGAGACAGAGACAGAGACAGAGACAGAGACAGAGACAGAGACAGAGACAGAGACAGATACAGAGACAGAGACAGAGAGAGAGACGGAGACAGAGACAGAGACAGAGACAGAGACAGAGACAGAGACGGAGACAGAGACAGAGACGGAGACAGAGACAGAGACAGAGACAGGGACAGAGACAGAGACAGAGACACAGACAGAGACAGAGACAGAGGCAGAGACAGAGACAGAGACAGAGACAGAGACTGATACAGAGACAAGGACAGAGACAGAGACAGAAACAGAGAAAGAGACGGAGACAGTGACAGAGACAGAGACAGAGGCAGAGACGGAGACAAAGACCGAGACAGCCGCAAAGACTGAGACAGAGGCAGAGACAGAGACAGAGACAGAGACAGAGACAGAGACATAGACGGAGGCAGGGACAGAGACAGAGACAGAGACAGAGACAGAGACAGAGACAGAGACAGAGACAGAGACAGAGACAGAGACAGAGACAGAGACAGAGACAGAGACAGAGACAGAGACAGAGACAGAGACAGAGACAGAGACAGAGACAGAGACAGAGACAGAGACAGAGACAGAGACAGAGACAGAGACAGAGACAGAGACAGAGACAGAGACAGAGACAGAGACAGAGACAGAGACAGAGACAGAGACAGAGACAGAGACAGAGACAGAGACAGAGACAGAGACAGAGACAGAGACAGAGACAGAGACAGAAACAGAGACAGAAACAGAGACAGACACAGAGACAGAGACAGCGACAGAGACAGAGACAGAGACAGAGACAGAGACAGAGACAGAGACAGAGACAGAGACAGAGACAGATACAGAGACAGAGACAGAGAGAGAGACGGAGACAGAGACAGAGACAGAGACAGAGACAGAGACAGAGACAGAGACAGAGACAGAGACAGAGACAGCGACGGAGACGGAGACGGAGACGGAGACGGAGACGGAGACGGAGACAGAGACGGAGACAGAGACAGAGACAGAGACAGAGACAGAGACAGAGACAGAGACAGAGACAGAGACAGAGACAGAGACAGAGACAGAGACAGAGACTGAGACAGATACAGAGACAGATACAGAGACAGAGACAGAGACAGAGACAGAGACAGAAACAGAGACAGAGAAAGATAGGCGGACAGAGACAGAGGCAGAGACAGAGACAGAGAGAGAGACGGAGACAGAGACAGAGACTGAGACGGAGACAGAGACAGCGGCAGAGACACGGACGGAGACAGAGACAGAGACAGAGACACAGACAGAGACAGAGACAGAGACAGAGACAGTGACAGAGACAGAGACGGAGACAAAGACCGAGACAGACGCAGAGACTGAGACAGAGGCAGAGACAGAGACAGACACAGAGACAGAGACAGAGACATAGACAGAGGCAGGGACAGAGACAGAGACAGAGACAGACACAGAGACAGAGACAGAGACAGCGACAGAGACAGAGACTGAGACAGAGACAGAGACAGAGACAGAGACAGAGACAGAGACAGAGACAGAGACAGATACAGAGACAGAGACAGAGAGAGAGACGGAGACAGAGACAGAGACAGAGACAGAGACAGAGACAGAGACAGAGACAGAGACAGAGACAGAGACAGAGACAGAGACGGAGACACAGGCAGAGACAGAGCCAGGGACAGAGACAGAGAGAGACAGAGGGAGAGACAGCGACAGAGACAGAGACAGAGACAGAGGCAGAGACGGAGACAAAGACCGAGACAGACGCAGAGACTGAGACAGAGGCAGAGGCAGAGACAGAGACAGAGACGGAGACAGAGGCAGAGACAGAGCCAGGGACAGAGACAGAGAGAGACAGAGGGAGAGACAGCGACAGTGACAGAGACAGAGACAGAGGCAGAGACGGAGGCAAAGACCGAGACAGACGCAGAGACTGAGACAGAGGCAGAGACAGAGACAGAGACAGAGACAGAGACATAGACAGAGACAGAGACAGAGACAGAGACAGAGACAGAGACAGAGACAGAGACAGAGACAGAGACAGAGACAGAGACAGAGACAGAGACTGCGACAGAGACAGAGACATAGACGGAGACAGAGACAGGGACGGAGACATAGACGGAGACAGAGACAGAGACAGAGACATAGACAGCGACAGAGACAGAGACAGAGACAGAAACAGAGACAGAGAAAGATACGCGGACAGAGACAGAGGCAGAGACAGAGACAGAGAGAGAGACGGAGACAGAGACAGAGACTGAGACGGAGACAGAGACAGCGGCAGAGACACGGACGGAGACAGAGACAGAGACACAGACAGAGACAGAGACAGAGGCAGAGACAGAGCCAGGGACAGAGACAGAGACAGAGACTGAGGGAGAGACAGCGACAGAGACAGAGACAGAGACAGAGATAGAGGCAGAGGCAGAGTCAGAGACAGAGACAGAGCCAGAGACAGAGACAGAGACAGAGACAGAGACAGAGACAGAGACAGAGACAGAGACAGAGACAGAGACAGAGACAGAGACAGAGACAGAGACGGAGACACAGGCAGAGACAGAGCCAGGGACAGAGACAGAGAGAGACAGAGGGAGAGACAGCGACAGAGACAGAGACAGAGACAGAGGCAGAGACGGAGACAAAGACCGAGACAGACGCAGAGACTGAGGCAGAGGCAGAGACAGAGACAGTGACAGAGACAGAGACAGAGACAGAGACAGAGACAGAGACAGAGACAGAGACAGAGACAGAGACAGAGACAGAGACAGAGACAGAGACAGAGACAGAGACAGAGACAGAGACAGAGACAGAGACAGAGACAGAGACAGAGACAGAGACAGAGACAGAGACAGAGACAGAGACAGCGACAGAGACAGAGACAGAGACAGAGACAGAGACAGAGACAGAGACAGAGACAGATACAGAGACAGAGACAGAGAGAGAGACGGAGACAGAGACAGAGACAGAGACAGAGACAGAGACAGAGACGGAGACAGAGACAGAGACGGAGACAGAGACAGAGACAGAGACAGGGACAGAGACAGAGACAGAGACACAGACAGAGACAGAGACAGAGGCAGAGACAGAGACAGAGACAGAGACAGAGACTGATACAGAGACAAGGACAGAGAAAGAGACGGAGACAGTGACAGAGACAGAGACAGAGGCAGAGACGGAGACAAAGACCGAGACAGCCGCAAAGACTGAGACAGAGGCAGAGACAGAGACAGAGACAGAGACAGAGACAGAGACAGAGACAGAGACAGAGACAGAGACAGAGACAGAGACAGAGACAGAGACAGAGACAGAGACAGAGACAGAGACAGAGACAGAGACATAGACGGAGACAGAGACAGGGACGGAGACATAGACGGAGACAGAGACAGAGACAGAGACATAGACAGCGACAGAGACAGAGACAGAGACAGAAACAGAGACAGAGAAAGATACGCGGACAGAGACAGAGGCAGAGACAGAGACAGAGAGAGAGACGGAGACAGAGACAGAGACTGAGACGGAGACAGAGACAGCGGCAGAGACACGGACGGAGACAGAGACAGAGACACAGACAGAGACAGAGACAGAGGCAGAGACAGAGCCAGGGACAGAGACAGAGACAGAGACTGAGGGAGAGACAGCGACAGAGATAGAGACAGAGACAGAGATAGAGGCAGAGGCAGAGTCAGAGACAGAGACAGAGCCAGAGACAGAGACAGAGACAGAGACAGAGACAGAGACAGAGACAGAGACAGAGACAGAGACAGAGACGGAGACACAGGCAGAGACAGAGCCAGGGACAGAGACAGAGAGAGACAGAGGGAGAGACAGCGACAGAGACAGAGACAGAGACAGAGGCAGAGACGGAGACAAAGACCGAGACAGACGCAGAGACTGAGGCAGAGGCAGAGACAGAGACAGTGACAGAGACAGAGACAGAGACAGAGACAGAGACAGAGACAGAGACAGAGACAGAGACAGAGACAGAGACAGAGACAGAGACAGAGACAGAGACAGAGACAGAGACAGAGACAGAGACAGAGACAGAGACAGAGACAGAGACAGAGACAGAGACAGAGACAGAGACAGAGACAGAGACAGAGACAGAGACAGAGACAGAGACAGAGACAGAGACAGAGACAGCGACAGAGACAGAGACAGAGACAGAGACAGAGACAGAGACAGAGACAGAGACAGATACAGAGACAGAGACAGAGAGAGAGACGGAGACAGAGACAGAGACAGAGACAGAGACAGAGACAGAGACAGGGACAGAGACAGAGACAGAGACACAGACAGAGACAGAGACAGAGGCAGAGACAGAGACAGAGACAGAGACAGAGACTGATACAGAGACAAGGACAGAGAAAGAGACGGAGACAGTGACAGAGACAGAGACAGAGGCAGAGACGGAGACAAAGACCGAGACAGCCGCAAAGACTGAGACAGAGGCAGAGACAGAGACAGAGACAGAGACAGAGACAGAGACAGAGACAGAGACAGAGACAGAGACAGAGACAGAGACAGAGACAGAGACAGAGACAGAGACAGAGACTGCGACAGAGACAGAGACATAGACGGAGACAGAGACAGGGACGGAGACATAGACGGAGACAGAGACAGAGACAGAGACATAGACAGCGACAGAGACAGAGACAGAGACAGAAACAGAGACAGAGAAAGATACGCGGACAGAGACAGAGGCAGAGACAGAGACAGAGAGAGAGACGGAGACAGAGACAGAGACTGAGACGGAGACAGAGACAGCGGCAGAGACACGGACGGAGACAGAGACAGAGACACAGACAGAGACAGAGACAGAGGCAGAGACAGAGCCAGGGACAGAGACAGAGACAGAGACTGAGGGAGAGACAGCGACAGAGACAGAGACAGAGACAGAGATAGAGGCAGAGGCAGAGTCAGATACAGAGACAGAGCCAGAGACAGAGACAGAGACAGAGACAGAGACAGAGACAGAGACAGAGACAGAGACAGAGACAGAGACAGAGACAGAGACAGAGACAGAGACGGAGACACAGGCAGAGACAGAGCCAGGGACAGAGACAGAGAGAGACAGAGGGAGAGACAGCGACAGAGACAGAGACAGAGACAGAGGCAGAGACGGAGACAAAGACCGAGACAGACGCAGAGACTGAGGCAGAGGCAGAGACAGAGACAGTGACAGAGACAGAGACAGAGACAGAGACAGAGACAGAGACAGAGACAGAGACAGAGACAGAGACAGAGACAGAGACAGAGACAGAGACAGAGACAGAGACAGAGACAGAGACAGAGACAGAGACAGAGACAGAGACAGAGACAGAGACAGAGACAGAGACAGCGACAGAGACAGAGACAGAGACAGAGACAGAGACAGAGACAGAGACAGAGACAGATACAGAGACAGAGACAGAGAGAGAGACGGAGACAGAGACAGAGACAGAGACAGAGACAGAGACAGAGACGGAGACAGAGACAGAGACGGAGACAGAGACAGAGACAGAGACAGGGACAGAGACAGAGACAGAGACACAGACAGAGACAGAGACAGAGGCAGAGACAGAGACAGAGACAGAGACAGAGACTGATACAGAGACAAGGACAGAGAAAGAGACGGAGACAGTGACAGAGACAGAGACAGAGGCAGAGACGGAGACAAAGACCGAGACAGCCGCAAAGACTGAGACAGAGGCAGAGACAGAGACAGAGACAGAGACAGAGACAGAGACATAGACAGAGGCAGGGACAGAGACAGAGACAGAGACAGAGACAGAGACAGAGACAGAAACAGAGACAGAAACAGAGACAGAGACAGAGACAGCGACAGAGACAGAGACAGAGACGGAGACAGAGGCAGAGACAGAGCCAGGGACAGAGACAGAGACAGAGACTGAGGGAGAGATAGCGACAGAGACAGAGACAGAGACTGATACAGAGACAGAGACAGAGACAGAGACAGGAACAGAGAAAGAGACAGAGACAGAGACAGAGACGGAGACAGTGACAGAGACAGAGACAGAGGCAGAGACAGAGACAGAGACAGAGACAGAGACAGAGACAGAGACAGAGACAGAGACAGAGACAGAGACAGAAACAGAGACAGAGACAGAGACAGAGACAGAGACAGAGACAGAAACAGAGACAGAGAAAGATAGGCGGACAGAGACAGAGGCAGAGACAGAGACAGAGAGAGAGACGGAGACAGAGACAGAGACTGAGACGGAGACAGAGACAGAGACGGAGACAGTGACAGAGACAGAGACAGAGGCAGAGACAGAGACAGAGACAGAGACAGAGACAGAGACAGAGACAGAGACATAAACAGAGACAGAGACAGAGACAGAGACAGAGACAGCGACAGAGACAGAGACAGAGACAGAAACAGAGACAGAGAAAGATAGGCGGACAGAGACAGAGGCAGAGACAGAGACAGAGAGAGAGACGGAGACAGAGACAGAGACTGAGACGGAGACAGAGACAGCGGCAGAGACACGGACGGAGACAGAGACAGAGACACAGACAGAGACAGAGACAGAGACAGAGACAGAGGCAGAGACGGAGACAGAGACGGAGACAGAGACAGAGACAGAGACGGAGACAGTGACAGAGAGAGAGACGGAGACAGAGACAGAGACAGAGACAGAGACAGAGACAGAGACAGAGACAGAGACAGAGACGGAGACAGAGACAGAGACGGAGACAGAGACAGAGACAGAGACAGGGACAGAGACAGAGACAGAGACACAGACAGAGACAGAGACAGAGGCAGAGGCAGAGACAGAGACAGAGACAGAGACAGAGACTGATACAGAGACAAGGACAGAGACAGAGACAGAAACAGAGAAAGAGACGGAGACAGTGACAGAGACAGAGACAGAGGCAGAGACGGAGACAAAGACCGAGACAGCCGCAAAGACTGAGACAGAGGCAGAGACAGAGACAGAGACAGAGACAGAGACAGAGACATAGACAGAGACAGAGACAGAGACAGAGACAGAGACAGAGACAGAGACAGAGACAGAGACAGAGACAGAGACAGAGACAGAGACGGAGACAGAGGCAGAGACAGAGCCAGGGACAGAGACAGAGAGAGAGACTGAGGGAGAGACAGCGACAGAGACAGAGACAGAGACTGATACAGAGACAGAGACAGAGACAGAGACAGAAACAGAGAAAGAGACAGAGACAGAGACAGAGACAGAGACAGAGACAGAGACAGAGACAGAGACAGAGACAGAGACAGAGACACAGACAGAGACAGAAACAGAGACAGAGACAGATACGCGGACAGAGACAGAGACAGAAACAGAGACCGAGAAAGATACGCGGACAGAGACAGAGGCAGAGACAGAGACAGAGAGAGAGACAGAGACAGAGACAGAGACTGAGACGGAGACAGAGACAGCGGCAGAGACAGGGACAGAGACAGAGACAGAGACAGAGACAGAGACAGAGACAGAGACAGAGACTGAGACAGATACAGAGACAGAGACAGAGACAGAGACAGAGACAGAGACAGAAACAGAGACAGAGAAAGATACGCGGACAGAGACAGAGGCAGAGACAGAGACAGAGAGAGAGACGGAGACAGAGACAGAGACTGAGACGGAGACAGAGACAGCGGCAGAGACACGGACGGAGACAGAGACAGAGATACAGACAGAGACAGAGACAGAGGCAGAGACAGAGCCAGGGACAGAGACAGAGACAGAGACTGAGGCAGAGACAGCGACAGAGACAGAGACAGAGACAGAGACAGAGGCAGAGGCAGAGACAGAGACAGAGACAGAGACAGAGACAGAGACAGAGGCAGAGGCAGAGACAGAGACAGAGACAGTGGCAGAGACAGGGACAGGGACAGAGACGTAGACAGAGACAGATACGGAGACATAGAAAGAGACAGAGACAGAGACAGAGACAGAGACAGAGACGGAGACAGTGACAGAGACAGAGACAGAGGCAGAGACGGAGGCAAAGACCGAGACAGACGCAGAGACTGAGACAGAGGCAGAGACAGAGACAGAGACAGAGACAGAGACATAGACAGAGACAGAGACAGAGACAGAGACAGAGACAGAGACAGAGACAGAGACTGAGACAGAGACAGAGACATAGACGGAGACAGAGACAGAGACAGAGACATAGACGGAGACAGAGACAGAGACAGAGACAAAGACAGCGACAGAGACAGAGACAGAGACAGAAACAGAGACAGAGAAAGATACGCGGACAGAGACAGAGGCAGAGACAGAGACAGAGAGAGAGACGGAGACAGAGACAGAGACTGAGACGGAGACAGAGACAGCGGCAGAGACACGGACGGAGACAGATACAGAGACAGAGGCAGAGACAGAGCAAGGGACAGAGACAGAGACAGAGACTGAGGGAGAGACAGCGACAGAGACAGAGACAGAGACAGAGATAGAGGCAGAGGCAGAGACAGAGACAGAGACAGAGACAGAGACAGAGACAGAGACAGAGACTGAGACAGAGACAGAGACAGAGACAGAGACAGAGACAGAGACTGAGGGAGAGACAGCGACAGAGACAGAGACAGAAACAGAGACAGAGACTGAGGGAGAGACAGCGACAGAGACAGAGACAGAGACAGAGACAGAGGCAGAGGCAGAGACAGAGACAGAGACAGAGACAGAGACAGAGACAGAGACAGAGACAGAGACAGAGACAGAGACAGAGACAGAGACAGAGACAGAGACAGAGACAGAGGCAGAGGCAGAGACAGAGACAGAGACAGTGGCAGAGACAGGGACAGGGACAGAGTCGGAGACAGAGACAGATACGGAGACATAGACAGAGACAGAGACTGAGACAGAGACAGAGACAGAGACGGAGACAGTGACAGAGACAGAGACAGAGGCAGAGACGGAGGCAAAGACCGAGACAGACGCAGAGACTGAGACAGAGGCAGAGACAGAGACAGAGACAGAGACAGAGACATAGACAGAGACAGAGACAGAGACAGAGACAGTGACAGAGACAGAGACAGAGACAGAGACAGAGACAGAGACAGAGACAGAGACAGAGACTGAGACAGAGACAGAGACAGAGACAGAGACAGAGACAGAGACAGAGACAGAGACAGAAACAGAGACAGAGACAGAGACAGAGACAGAGACAGAGACAGAGACAGCGACAGAGGCAGAGGCAGAGACAGAGACAGAGACAGAGACAGAGACAGAGACAGAGACAGAGACTGAGACAGATACAGAGACAGAGACAGAGACAGAGACACAGACAGAAACAGAGACAGAGAAAGATAGGCGGACAGAGACAGAGGCAGAGACAGAGACAGAGAGAGATACGGAGACAGAGACAGAGACTGAGACGGAGGCAGAGACGGAGACAAAGACCGAGACAGACGCAGAGACTGAGACAGAGGCAGAGACAGAGACAGAGACAGAGACAGAGACAGAGACAGAGACACAGACAGAGACAGAAACAGAGACAGAGACAGATACGCGGACAGAGACAGAGACAGAAACAGAGACCGAGAAAGATACGCGGACAGAGACAGAGGCAGAGGCAGAGACAGAGAGAGAGACAGAGACAGAGACAGAGACTGAGACGGAGACAGAGACAGCGGCAGAGACAGGGACAGAGACAGAGACAGAGACAGAGACAGAGACAGAGACAGAGACTGAGACAGATACAGAGACAGAGACAGAGACAGAGACAGAGACAGAAACAGAGACAGAGAAAGATACGCGGACAGAGACAGAGGCAGAGACAGAGACAGAGAGAGAGACGGAGACAGAGACAGAGACTGAGACGGAGACAGAGACAGCGGCAGAGACACGGACGGAGACAGAGACAGAGATACAGACAGAGACAGAGACAGAGGCAGAGACAGAGCCAGGGACAGAGACAGAGACAGAGACTGAGGCAGAGACAGCGACAGAGACAGAGACAGAGACAGAGACAGAGGCAGAGGCAGAGACAGAGACAGAGACAGAGACAGAGACAGAGACAGAGACAGAGACAGAGACAGAGGCAGAGGCAGAGACAGAGACAGAGACAGTGGCAGAGACAGGGACAGGGACAGAGACGTAGACAGAGACAGATACGGAGACATAGAAAGAGACAGAGACAGAGACAGAGACAGAGACGGAGACAGTGACAGAGACAGAGACAGAGGCAGAGACGGAGGCAAAGACCGAGACAGACGCAGAGACTGAGACAGAGGCAGAGACAGAGACAGAGACAGAGACAGAGACATAGACATAGACAGAGACAGAGACAGAGACAGAGACAGAGACAGAGACAGAGACAGAGACTGAGACAGAGTCAGAGACAGAGACACTGACAGAGACAGAGACGGAGATAGAGACAGAGACAGAGACAGAGACGGAGACAGAGGCAGAGACAGAGCCAGGGACAGAGACAGAGACAGAGGGAGAGACAGCGACAGAGACAGAGACAGAAACAGAAACAGAGACAGAGACAGAAACGCGGACAGAGACAGAGACAGAGACAGAGACAGAGACAGAGACAGAGACAGAGACAGAGACAGAGACAGAGACAGAAACAGAGACAGAGACAGAGACAGAGACAGAGACAGAGACAGAGACAGAGACAGCGGCAGAGGCAGAGGCAGAGACAGAGACAGAGACAGAGACAGAGACAGAGACAGAGACAGAGACAGAGACAGAGACAGGGACAGAGACAGAGACAGAGACAGAGACAGAGACAGAGACAGAGACAGAGACAGAGACAGAGACAGAGACAGAGGCAGAGGCAGAGACAGAGACAGAGACAGTGGCAGAGACAGGGACAGGGACAGAGACGGAGACAGAGACAGAGACAGAGACAGAGACAGAGACAGAGACATAAACAGAGACAGAGACAGAGACAGAGACAGAGACAGCGACAGAGACAGAGACAGAGACAGAGACAGAGACAGAGACAGAGACAGAGACAGAGACAGAGACAGAGACAGAGACAGAGACAGAGACAGAGACAGAGACAGAGACAGAGACTGAGGGAGAGACAGCGACAGAGACAGAGACAGAAACAGAGACAGAGACTGAGGGAGAGACAGCGACAGAGACAGAGACAGAGACAGAGACAGAGGCAGAGGCAGAGACAGAGACAGAGACAGAGACAGAGACAGAGACAGAGACAGAGACAGAGACAGAGACAGAGACAGAGACAGAGACAGAGACAGAGACAGAGACAGAGACAGAGGCAGAGGCAGAGACAGAGACAGAGACAGTGGCAGAGACAGGGACAGGGACAGAGACGGAGACAGAGACAGATACGGAGACATAGACAGAGACAGAGACTGAGACAGAGACAGAGACAGAGACGGAGACAGTGATAGAGACAGAGACAGAGGCAGAGACGGAGGCAAAGACCGAGACAGACGCAGAGACTGAGACAGAGGCAGAGACAGAGACAGAGACAGAGACAGAGACATAGACAGAGACAGAGACAGAGACAGAGACAGTGACAGAGACAGAGACAGAGACAGAGACAGAGACAGAGACAGAGACAGAGACAGAGACAGAGACAGAGACTGAGACAGAGACAGAGACAGAGACAGAGACAGAGACAGAGACAGAGACAGAGACAGAGACAGAAACAGAGACAGAGACAGAGACAGAGACAGAGACAGAGACAGAGACAGCGACAGAGGCAGAGGCAGAGACAGAGACAGAGACAGAGACAGAGACAGAGACAGAGACAGAGACTGAGACAGATACAGAGACAGAGACAGAGACAGAGACAGAGACAGAAACAGAGACAGAGAAAGATAGGCGGACAGAGACAGAGGCAGAGACAGAGACAGAGAGAGAGACGGAGACAGAGACAGAGACTGAGACGGAGACAGAGACAGCGGCAGAGACACGGACGGAGACAGAGACAGAGATACAGACAGAGACAGAGACAGAGGCAGAGACAGAGCCAGGGACAGAGACAGAGACAGAGACTGAGGCAGAGACAGCGACAGAGACAGAGACAGAGACAGAGACAGAGGCAGAGGCAGAGACAGAGACAGAGACAGAGACAGAGACAGAGACAGAGACAGAGACAGAGACAGAGACAGAGGCAGAGGCAGAGACAGAGACAGAGACAGTGGCAGAGACAGGGACAGGGACAGAGACGTAGACAGAGACAGATACGGAGACATAGAAAGAGACAGAGACAGAGACAGAGACAGAGACAGAGACGGAGACAGTGACAGAGACAGAGACAGAGGCAGAGACGGAGACAAAGACCGAGACAGACGCAGAGACTGAGACAGAGACAGAGACAGAAACAGAGACAGAGAAAGATACGCGGACAGAGACAGAGGCAGAGACAGAGACAGAGAGAGAGACGGAGACAGAGACAGAGACTGAGACGGAGACAGAGACAGCGGCAGAGACACGGACGGAGACAGAGACAGAGACACAGACAGAGACAGAGACAGAGGCAGAGACAGAGCCAGAGACAGAGACAGAGACAGAGACAGAGACTGAGGGAGAGACAGCGACAGAGACAGAGACAGAGACAGAGATAGAGGCAGAGGCAGAGACAGAGACAGAGACAGAGACAGAGACAGAGACAGAGACAGAGACAGAGACAGAGACAGAGACAGAAACAGAGACAGAGACAGAGACAGAGACAGAGACAGAGACAGAGACAGAGACAGAGACAGAGACAGAGACAGAGACAGAGACAGAGACAGAGACAGAGACAGAGACAGAGACAGAGACAGAGACAGAGACAGAGACAGAGACAGAGACAGAGACAGAGACAGAGACAGAGACAGAGACAGAGACAGAGACAGAGACAGAGACAGAGACAGAGACAGAGACAGAGACAGAGACAGAGACAGAGACAGAGACAGAGACAGAGACAGAGACAGAGACAGAGACAGAGACAGAGACAGAGACAGAGACAGAGACAGAGACAGCGACAGAGACAGAGACAGAGACAGAGACAGAGACAGAGACAGAGACAGAGACAGAGACAGAGACAGAGAGAGAGACGGAGACAGAGACAGAGACAGAGACAGAGACAGAGACAGAGACAGAGACAGAGACAGAGACAGAGACAGAGACAGAGACAGAGACAGAGACAGAGACAGAGACAGAGACAGAGACAGAGACAGAGACAGAGACAGAGACAGAGACAGAGACAGAGACAGAGACAGAGACAGAGACAGAGACAGAGACAGAGACAGAGACAGAGACAGAGACAGAGACAGAGACAGAGACAGAGACAGAGACAGAGACAGAGACAGAGACAGAGACAGAGACAGAGACAGAGACAGAGACAGAGACAGAGACAGAGACAGAGACAGAGACAGAGACAGAGACAGAGACAGAGACAGAGACAGAGACAGAGACAGAGACAGAGACAGAGACAGAGACAGAGACAGAGACAGAGACAGAGACAGAGACAGAGACAGAGACAGAGACAGAGACAGAGACAGAGACAGAGACAGAGACAGAGACAGAGACAGAGACAGAGACAGAGACAGAGACAGAGACAGAGACAGAGACAGAGACAGAGACAGAGACAGAGACAGAGACAGAGACAGCGACAGAGACAGAGACAGAGACAGAGACAGAGACAGAGACAGAGACAGAGACAGAGACAGAGACAGAGACAGATACAGAGACAGAGACAGAGAGAGAGACGGAGACAGAGACAGAGACAGAGACAGAGACAGAGACAGAGACAGAGAGAGAGACGGAGACAGAGACAGAGACAGAGACAGAGGCAGAGACAGAGACAGAGACACAGACAGAGACAGAGGCAGAGACAGAGACAGAGACAGAGACAGAGACAGAGACAGAGACAGAGACAGAGACAGAGACTGAGACAGAGACTGAGACAGAGACAGAGACATAGACGGAGACAGAGACAGGGACGGAGACATAGACGGAGACAGAGACAGAGACAGAGACATAGACAGCGACAGAGACAGAGACAGAGACAGAGACAGAGACAGAGACAGAAACAGAGACAGAGAAAGATACGCGGACAGAGACAGAGGCAGAGACAGAGACAGACAGAGAGACGGAGACAGAGACAGAGACTGAGGCGGAGACAGAGACAGCGGCAGAGACACGGACGGAGACAGAGACAGAGACACAGACAGAGACAGAGGGAGAGACAGCGACAGAGACAGAGACAGAGACAGAGATAGAGGCAGAGGCAGAGACAGAGACAGAGACAGAGACAGAGACAGAGACAGAGACAGAGACAGAGACAGAGACAGAGACAGAAACAGAGACAGAGACAGAGACAGAGACAGAGACAGAGACAGAGACAGAGACAGAGACAGAGACAGAGACAGAGACAGAGACAGAGACAGAGACAGAGACAGAGACAGAGACAGAGACAGAGACAGAGACAGAGACAGAGACAGAGACAGAGACAGAGACAGAGACAGAGACAGAGACAGAGACAGAGACAGAGACAGAGACAGAGACAGAGACAGAGACAGAGACAGAGACAGAGACAGAGACAGAGACAGAGACAGAGACAGAGACAGAGACAGAGACAGAGACAGAGACAGAGACAGAGACAGAGACAGAGACAGAGACAGAGACAGAGACAGAGACAGAGACAGAGACAGAGACAGAGACAGAGACAGAGACAGAGACAGAGACAGAGACAGAGACAGAGACAGAGACAGAGACAGAGACAGAGACAGAGACAGAGACAGAGACAGAGACAGAGACAGAGACAGAGACAGAGACAGAGACAGAGACAGAGACAGAGACAGAGACAGAGACAGAGACAGAGACAGAGACAGAGACAGAGACAGAGACAGAGACAGAGACAGAGACAGAGACAGAGACAGAGACAGAGACAGAGACAGAGACAGAGACTGATACAGAGACAGGGACAGAGACAGAGACAGAAACAGAGAAAGAGACAGAGACAGAGACAGAGACGGAGACAGTGACAGAGACAGAGACGGAGGCAGAGACGGAGACAAAGACCGAGACAGACGCAGAGACTGAGACAGAGACAGAGACAGAAACAGAGACAGAGAAAGATACGCGGACAGAGACAGAGGCAGAGACAGAGACAGAGAGAGAGACGGAGACAGAGACAGAGACAGAGACAGAGACAGAGACAGAGACAGAGACAGAGACAGAGACAGAGACAGAGACAGAGACAGAGACAGAGACAGAGACAGAGACAGAGACAGAGACAGAGACAGAGACAGAGACAGAGACAGAGACAGAGACAGAGACAGAGACAGAGACAGAGACAGAGACAGAGACAGAGACAGAGACAGAGACAGAGACAGAGACAGAGACAGAGACAGAGACAGAGACAGAGACAGAGACAGAGACAGAGACAGAGACAGAGACAGAGACAGAGACAGAGACAGAGACAGAGACAGAGACAGAGACAGAGACAGAGACAGAGACAGAGACAGAGACAGAGACAGAGACAGAGACAGAGACAGAGACAGAGACAGAGACAGAGACAGAGACAGAGACAGAGACAGAGACAGAGACAGAGACAGAGACAGAGACAGAGACAGAGACAGAGACAGAGACAGAGACAGAGACAGAGACAGAGACAGAGACAGAGACAGAGACAGAGACAGAGACAGAGACAGAGACAGAGACAGAGACAGAGACAGAGACAGAGACAGAGACAGAGACAGAGACAGAGACAGCGACAGAGACAGAGACAGAGACAGAAACAGAGACAGAGACAGAGTCAGAGACAGAGACAGAGACAGAGACAGAGGCAGAGGCAGAGGCAGAGGCAGAGGCAGAGGCTGTGGCAGAGGCAGAGACAGAGACAGAGACAGAGACAGAGACAGAGACAGAGACAGAGACAGAGACAGAGACAGAGACAGAGACAGAGACAGAGACAGAGACAGAGACAGCGACAGAGACAGAGACAGAAACAGAGACAGAGACAGAGTCAGAGACAGAGACACTGACAGAGACAGAGACGGAGATAGAGACAGAGACAGAGACAGAGACGGAGACAGAGGCAGAGACAGAGCCAGGGACAGAGACACAGACAGAGGGAGAGACAGCGACAGAGACAGAGACAGAAACAGAAACAGAGACAGAGACAGATACGCGGACAGAGACAGAGACAGAGACAGAGGCAGAGACAGAGACAGAGACAGAGACAGAGACAGAGGCAGAGACAGAGACAGAGACAGAGACAGAGACAGAGAGAGAGACGGAGACAGAGACAGAGACGGCGGCAGAGACAGGGACGGAGACAGAGACAGAGACACGGACAGAGACAGAGACAGAGACAGAGACAGAGACAGAGACAGAGACAGAGACAGAGACTGAGACAGGGACAGAGACAGATACAGAGACAGAGACAGAGACAGCGACAGAAACAGAGACAGAGACAGAGACAGAGACAGCGACAGAGACAGAGACAGAGACAGAGAGAGAGACACAGACAGAGACAGAGACAGAGACAGAGACAGAGACAGAGACAGAGACAGAGACAGAGCCAGGGACAGAGACAGAGAGAGAGACTGAGGGAGAGACAGCGACAGAGACAGAGACAGAGACTGATACAGAGACAGAGACAGAGACAGAGACAGAAACAGAGACAGAGACTGAGGGAGAGACAGCGACAGAGACAGAGACAGAGACAGAGACAGAGGCAGAGGCAGAGACAGAGACAGAGACAGAGACAGAGACAGAGACAGAGACAGAGACAGAGACAGAGACAGAGACAGAGACAGAGGCAGAGGCAGAGACAGAGGCAGAGACGGAGACAAAGACCGAGACAGACGCAGAGACTGAGACAGAGGCAGAGACAGAGACAGAGACAGAGACAGAGACAGAGACATAGACAGAGGCAGAGACAGAGACAGAGACAGAGACAGAGACAGAGACAGAGACAGAGACAGAGACTGAGACAGATACAGAGACAGAGACAGAGACAGAGACAGAAACAGAGACAGAGAAAGATAGGCGGACAGAGACAGAGGCAGAGACAGAGACAGAGAGAGAGACGGAGACAGAGACAGAGACTGAGACGGAGACAGAGACAGCGGCAGAGACACGGACAGAGACAGAGACAGAGACAGAGACAGAGACAGAGACAGAGACAGAGACAGAGACAGAGACAGAGACAGAGACAGAGACAGAGCCAGAGACAGAGACAGAAACAGAGACAGAGACAGAGACAGAGACAGAGACAGAGACAGCGACAGAGACAGAGACAGAGACAGAGACAGAGACAGAGACAGAGGAAGAGACACAGACAGAGACAGAGACAGAGGCAGAGACAGAGACAGAGACAGAGACAGAGACAGAGACAGAAACGGAGACACAGGCAGAGACAGAGCCAGGGACAGAGACAGAGACAGAGACTGAGGGAGAGACAGCGACAGAGACAGAGACAGAGACTGATACAGAGACAGGGACAGAGACAGAGACAGAAACAGAGAAAGAGACAGAGACAGAGACAGAGACGGAGACAGTGACAGAGACAGAGACAGAGGCAGAGACGGAGACAAAGACCGAGACAGACGCAGAGACTGAGACAGAGACAGAGACAGAAACAGAGACAGAGAAAGATACGCGGACAGAGACAGAGGCAGAGACAGAGACAGAGAGAGAGACGGAGACAGAGACAGAGACTGAGACGGAGACAGAGACAGCGGCAGAGACACGGACGGAGACAGAGACAGAGACACAGACAGAGACAGAGACAGAGGCAGAGACAGAGCCAGAGACAGAGACAGAGACAGAGACAGAAACGGAGACACAGGCAGAGACAGAGCCAGGGACAGAGACAGAGACAGAGACTGAGGGAGAGACAGCGACAGAGACAGAGACAGAGACTGATACAGAGACAGGGACAGAGACAGAGACAGAAACAGAGAAAGAGACAGAGACAGAGACAGAGACGGAGACAGTGACAGAGACAGAGACAGAGGCAGAGACGGAGACAAAGACCGAGACAGACGCAGAGACTGAGACAGAGACAGAGACAGAAACAGAGACAGAGAAAGATACGCGGACAGAGACAGAGGCAGAGACAGAGACAGAGAGAGAGACGGAGACAGAGACAGAGACTGAGACGGAGACAGAGACAGCGGCAGAGACACGGACGGAGACAGAGACAGAGACACAGACAGAGACAGAGACAGAGGCAGAGACAGAGCCAGAGACAGAGACAGAGACAGAGACAGAGACAGAGACAGAGACAGAGACAGAGACAGAGACAGAGACAGAGACAGAGACAGAGACAGAGACAGAGACAGAGACAGAGACAGAGACAGAGACAGAGACAGAGACAGAGACAGAGACAGAGACAGAGACAGAGACAGAGACAGAGACAGAGACAGAGACAGAGACAGAGACAGAGACAGAGACAGAGACAGAGACAGAGACAGAGACAGAGACAGAGACAGAGACAGAGACAGAGACAGAGACAGAGACAGAGACAGAGACAGAGACAGAGACAGAGACAGAGACAGAGACAGAGACAGAGACAGAGACAGAGACAGAGACAGAGACAGAGACAGAGACAGAGACAGAGACAGAGACAGAGACAGAGACAGAGACAGAGACAGAGACAGAGACAGAGACAGAGACAGAGACAGAGACAGAGACAGAGACAGAGACAGAGACAGAGACAGAGACAGAGACAGAGACAGAGACAGAGACAGAGACAGAGACAGAGACAGAGACAGAGACGGAGACAGAGACAGAGACAGAGACAGAGACAGAGACAGAGACAGAGACAGAGACAGAGACAGAGACAGAGACAGAGACAGAGACAGAGACAGAGACAGAGACAGAGACAGAGACGGAGACAGTGACAGAGACAGAGACAGAGGCAGAGACGGAGGCAAAGACCGAGACAGACGCAGAGACTGAGACAGAGACAGAGACAGCGACAGAGACAGAGACAGAGACAGAGACAGAGACAGAGACAGAGACACAGACAGAGACAGAGACAGAGGCAGAGGCAGGGACAGAGACAGAGACAGAGACAGAGACAGAGACAGAGACAGAGACGGAGACACAGGCAGAGACAGAGCCAGGGACAGAGACAGAGACAGAGACTGAGGGAGAGACAGCGACAGAGACAGCGACAGAGACTGATACAGAGACATAGACAGAGACAGAGACAGAAACAGAGACAGAGACAGAGACAGAGACAGAGACAGCGACAGAGACAGAGACAGAGACAGAGACAGAGACAGAGACAGAGACAGAGACAGAGACAGAGACAGAGACAGAGACAGAGACAGAGACAGAGACAGAGACAGAGACAGAGACAGAGACAGAGACAGAGACAGAGACAGAGACAGAGACAGAGACAGAGACAGAGACAGAGACAGAGACAGAGACAGAGACAGAGACAGCGACAGAGACAGAGACAGAGACAGAGACAGAGACAGAGACAGAGACACAGACAGAGACAGAGACAGAGGCAGAGGCAGAGACAGAGACAGAGACAGAGACAGAGACAGAGACAGAGACAGAGACGGAGACACAGGCAGAGACAGAGCCAGGGACAGAGACAGAGACAGAGACTGAGGGAGAGACAGCGACAGAGACAGCGACAGAGACATAGACAGAGACATAGACAGAGACAGAGACAGAAACAGAGACAGAGACAGAGACAGAGACAGAGACAGCGACAGAGACAGAGACAGAGACAGAGACAGAGACAGAGACAGAGACACAGACAGAGACAGAGACAGACACAAAGACAGAGACAGAGACAGAGACAGAGACAGAGACAGAGACAGAGACAGAGACAGAGACAGAGACAGAGACAGAGACAGAGACAGAGACAGAGACAGAGACAGAGGCAGAGGCAGAGACAGAGACAGAGACAGAGACAGAGACAGAGACAGAGACAGAGACGGAGACACAGGCAGAGACAGAGCCAGGGACAGAGACAGAGACAGAGACTGAGGGAGAGACAGAGACAGAGACGGAGACAAAAACCGAGACAGAGACAGAGACTGAGACAGAGGCAGAGACAGAGACAGAGACAGAGACAGAGACAGAGACAGAGACTGAGACAGAGACAGAGACATAGACGGAGACAGAGACAGGGACGGAGACATAGACGGAGACAGAGACAGAGACAGAGACATAGACAGCGACAGAGACAGAGACAGAGACAGAAACAGAGACAGAGAAAGATACGCGGACAGAGACAGAGGCAGAGACAGAGACAGAGAGAGAGACGGAGACAGAGACAGAGACTGAGACGGAGACAGAGACAGCGGCAGAGACACGGACGGAGACAGAGACAGAGACACAGACAGAGACAGAGACAGAGGCAGAGACAGAGACAGAGCCAGAGACAGAGACAGAGACAGAGACAGAGACTGAGGGAGAGACAGCGACAGAGACAGAGACAGAGACAGAGATAGAGGCAGAGGCAGAGACAGAGACAGAGACAGAGACAGAGACAGAGACAGAGACAGAGACAGAGACAGAGACAGAAACAGAGACAGAGACAGAGACAGAGACAGAGACAGAGACGGAGACAGTGACAGAGACAGAGACAGAGGCAGAGACGGAGGCAAAGACCGAGACAGACGCAGAGACTGAGACAGAGGCAGAGACAGAGACAGAGACAGAGACAGAGACATAGACAGAGACAGAGACAGAGACAGAGACAGAGACAGAGACAGAGACAGAGACAGAGACAGAGACAGAGACTGAGACAGTGACAGAGACATAGACGGAGACAGAGACAGGGACGGAGACATAGACGGAGACAGAGACAGAGACAGAGACATAGACAGCGACAGAGACATAGACAGAGACAGAGACAGAAACAGAGACACAGAAAGATACGCGGACAGAGACAGAGGCAGAGACAGAGACAGAGTGAGAGACGGAGACAGAGACAGAGACTGAGACGGAGACAGAGACAGCGGCAGAGACACGGACGGAGACAGAGACAGAGACACAGACAGAGACAGAGCCAGGGACAGAGACAGAGACAGAGACTGAGGGAGAGACAGCGACAGAGACAGAGACAGAGACAGAGATAGAGGCAGAGGCAGAGACAGAGACAGAGACAGAGACAGAGACAGAGACAGAGACAGAGACAGAGACAGAGACAGAGACAGAGACAGAGACAGAGACAGAGACAGAGACAGAGACAGAGACAGAGACAGAGACAGAGACAGAGACAGAGACAGAGACAGAGACAGAGACAGAGACAGAAACAGAGACAGAGACAGAGACAGAGACAGCGACAGAGACAGAGACAGAGACAGAGACAGAGACAGAGACACAGACAGAGACAGAGACAGAGGCAGAGGCAGAGACAGAGACAGAGACAGAGACAGAGACAGAGACAGAGACAGAGACAGAGACAGAGACGGAGACACAGGCAGAGACAGAGCCAGGGACAGAGACAGAGACAGAGACTGAGGGAGAGACAGCGACAGAGACAGCGACAGAGACTGATACAGAGACATAGACAGAGACAGAGACAGAAACAGAGACAGAGACAGAGACAGAGACAGAGACAGCGACAGAGACAGAGACAGAGACAGAGACAGAGACAGAGACAGAGACACAGACAGAGACAGAGACAGAGACAGAGACAGAGACAGAGACAGAGACAGAGACAGAGACAGAGACAGAGACAGAGACAGAGACAGAGACAGAGACAGAGACAGAGACAGAGACAGAGACAGAGACAGAGACAGAGACAGAGACAGAGACAGAGACAGAGACAGAGACAGAGACAGAGACAGAGACAGAGACAGAGACAGAGACAGAGACAGAGACAGAGACAGAGACAGAGACAGAGACAGAGACAGAGACAGAGACAGAGACAGAGACAGCGACAGAGACAGATACAGAAACAGAGACAGAGACAGAGTCAGAGACAGAGACACTGACAGAGACAGAGACGGAGATAGAGACAGAGACAGAGACAGAGACGGAGACAGAGGCAGAGACAGAGCCAGGGACAGAGACAGAGACAGAGGGAGAGACAGCGACAGAGACAGAGACAGAAACAGAAACAGAGACAGAGACAGAAACGCGGACAGAGACAGAGGCAGAGACAGAGACAGAGAGAGAGACGGAGACAGAGACAGAGAGAGAGACACAGACAGAGACAGAGACAGAGGCAGAGACAGAGACAGAGACAGAGACAGAGACAGAGACAGAGACAGAGACAGAGACAGAGACAGAGACAGAGACAGAGACAGAGACGGAGACAGAGGCAGAGACAGAGCCAGGGACAGAGACAGAGACAGAGACTGAGGGAGAGACAGCGACAGAGACAGAGACAGAGACTGATACAGAGACAGAGACAGAGACAGAGACAGAAACAGAGAAAGAGACAGAGACAGAGACAGAGACGGAGACAGTGACAGGGACAGAGACAGAGGCAGAGACGGAGACAAAGACCGAGACAGACGCAGAGACTGAGACAGAGGCAGAGACAGAGACAGAGACAGAGACAGAGACGGAGACGGAGACAGAGACAGAGACAGAGACAGAGACAGAGACAGAGACAGAGACAGAAACAGCGACAGAGACAGAGACAGCGACAGAGACAGAGACAGAGACAGAGACAGAGACAGAGACAGAGACACAGACAGACACAGAGACAGAGGCAGAGACAGAGACAGTGACAGAGATAGAGACAGAGACAGAGACAGAGACAGACACAGAGACAGAGGCAGAAGCAGAGGCAGAGACAGAGACAGAGACAGAGACAGAGACAGAGACAGAGACAGAGACAGAGACAGAGACAGAGACAGAGACAGGGACAGAGACAGAGGCAGAGACAGAGACAGAGACAGAGACAGAGACAGAGACAGAGACAGAGACAGAGACAGATACAGAGACAGAGACAGAGAGAGAGACGGAGACAGAGACAGAGACAGAGACAGAGACAGAGACAGAGACAGAGAGAGAGACGGAGACAGAGACAGAGACAGAGACACAGACAGAGACAGAGGCAGAGGCAGAGACAGAGACAGAGACAGAGATAGAGACAGAGACAGAGACAGAGACAGACACAGAGACAGAGACAGAGGCAGAGACAGAGACAGAGACAGAGACAGAGACGGAGGCAGAGACAGAGACAGAGACAGAGACAGAGACAGAGACAGAGAGAGAGACGGAGACAGAGACAGAGACGGCGGCAGAGACAGGGACGGAGACAGAGACAGAGACACGGACAGAGACAGAGACAGAGACAGAGACAGAGACAGAGACAGAGACAGAGACAGAGACAGAGACAGAGACTGAGACAGGGACAGAGACAGATACAGTGACAGAGACAGAGACAGCGACAGAAACAGAGACAGAGACAGAGACAGAGACAGCGACAGAGACAGAGACAGAGACAGAGACAGAGAGAGAGACACAGACAGAGACAGAGACAGAGGCAGAGACAGAGACAGAGACAGAGACAGAGACAGAGACAGAGACAGAGACAGAGACAGAGACAGAGACAGAGACAGAGACAGAGAGAGAGACGGAGACAGAGACAGAGACTGCGGCAGAGACAGGGACGGAGACAGAGAGAGAGACACAGACAGAGACAGAGACAGAAGCAGAGACAGAGACAGAGACAGAGACAGAGACAGAGACAGAGACAGAGACAGAGACAGAGACAGAGACAGAGACAGAGATAGAGACGGAGACAGAGGCAGAGACAGAGCCAGGGACAGAGACAGAGACAGAGACTGAGGGAGAGACAGCGACAGAGACAGAGACAGAGACTGATACAGAGACAGAGACAGAGACAGAGACAGAAACAGAGAAAGAGACAGAGACAGAGACAGAGACGGAGACAGTGACAGAGACAGAGACAGAGGCAGAGACGGAGACAAAGACCGAGACAGACGCAGAGACTGAGACAGAGGCAGAGACAGAGACAGAGACAGAGACAGAGACAGAGACAGAGACATAGACAGAGGCAGAGACAGAGACAGAGACAGAGACAGAGACAGAGACAGAGACAGAGACAGAGACTGAGACAGATACAGAGACAGAGACAGAGACAGAGACAGAGGCAGAAACAGAGACAGAGAAAGATACGCGGACAGAGACAGAGGCAGAGGCAGAGACAGAGAGAGAGACGGAGACAGAGACAGAGACTGAGACGGAGACAGAGACAGCGGCAGAGACACGGACGGAGACAGAGACAGAGACACAGACAGAGACAGAGACAGAGGCAGAGACAGAGCCAGGGACAGAGACAGAGACAGAGACTGAGGGAGAGACAGCGACAGAGACAGAGACAGAGACAGAGACAGAGGCAGAGGCAGAGACAGAGGCAGAGGCAGAGACAGAGACAGAGACAGAGACAGAGACAGAGACAGAGACAGAGACAGAGACAGAGGCAGAGGCAGAGACAGAGACAGAGACAGTGGCAGAGACAGGGACAGGGACAGAGACGTAGACAGAGACAGATACGGAGACATAGACAGAGACAGAGACAGAGACAGAGACAGAGACAGAGACAGAGACGGAGACAGTGACAGAGACAGAGACAGAGGCAGAGACGGAGGCAAAGACCGAGACAGACGCAGAGACTGAGACAGAGGCAGAGACAGAGACAGAGACAGAGACAGAGACATAGACAGAGACAGAGACAGAGACAGAGACAGAGACAGAGACAGAGACTGAGACAGAGACAGAGACATAGACGGAGACAGAGACAGGGACGGAGACATAGACGGAGACAGAGACAGAGACAGAGACATAGACAGCGACAGAGACAGAGACAGAGACAGAAACAGAGACAGAGAAAGATACGCGGACAGAGACAGAGGCAGAGACAGAGACAGAGAGAGAGACGGAGACAGAGACAGAGACTGAGACGGAGACAGAGACAGAGACAGAGACAGAGACAGAGACAGAGACGGAGACAGAGACAGAGACGGAGACAGAGACAGAGACAGAGACAGAGACAGAGACAGAGACAGAGACACAGACAGAGACAGAGACAGAGGCAGAGGCAGAGACAGAGACAGAGACAGAGACTGATACAGAGACAGAGACAGAGACAGAGACAGAAACAGAGAAAGAGACGGAGACAGTGACAGAGACAGAGACAGAGACAGAGACAGAGACAGAGACAGAGACAGAGACAGAGACAGAGACAGAGACAGAGACAGGGACAGAGACAGAGACAGAAACAGAGACAGAGACAGAGACAGAGACAGAGACAGCGACAGAGACAGAGACAGAGACAGAGACAGAGACAGAGACAGAGACAGAGACAGAGACAGAGACAGAGACAGAGATAGAGGCAGAGGCAGAGACAGAGACAGAGACAGAGACAGAGACAGAGACAGAGACAGAGACAGAGGCAGAGGCAGAGACAGAAACAGAGACAGAGACAGAGACAGAGACAGAGACAGCGGCAGAGACAGAGACAGAGACAGAGACAGAGACAGAGACAGAGACAGAGACTGAGACAGATACAGAGACAGAGACAGAGACAGAGACAGAGACAGAAACAGAGACAGAGAAAGATACGCGGACAGAGACAGAGGCAGAGACAGAGACAGAGAGAGAGACGGAGACAGAGACAGAGCCAGGGACAGAGACATAGACAGAGACAGAGACAGAGACAGAGACAGAGACAGAGACAGAGACAGAGACAGAGACAGAGACAGAGACAGAGACATAGTCGGAGACAGAGACAGAGACAGAGACATAGACGGAGACAGAGACAGAGACAGAGACAAAGACAGCGACAGAGACAGAGACAGAGACAGAGACAGAAACAGAGACAGAGAAAGATACGCGGACAGAGACAGAGGCAGAGACAGAGACAGAGAGAGAGACGGAGACAGAGACAGAGACTGAGACGGAGACAGAGACAGCGGCAGAGACACGGACGGAGACAGAGACAGAGACAGAGGCAGAGACAGAGCCAGGGACAGAGACAGAGACAGAGACTGAGGGAGAGACAGCGACAGAGACAGAGACAGAGACAGAGATAGAGGCAGAGGCAGAGACAGAGACAGAGACAGAGACAGAGACAGAGACAGAGACAGAGACAGAGACAGAGACAGAGACAGCGACAGAGACAGAGACAGAGACAGAGACAGAGACAGAGACACAGACAGAGACAGAGACAGAGGCAGAGACAGAGACAGAGACAGAGATAGAGAGAGAGACAGAGACAGAGACAGAGACAGACACAGAGACAGAGACAGAGGCAGAGACAGAGGCAGAGACAGAGACAGAGACAGAGGCAGAGACAGAGACAGAGACAGAGACAGAGACAGAGACAGAGACAGAGACACAGACAGAGACAGAGACAGAGACAGAGGCAGAGACAGAGACAGAGACAGAGATAGAGACAGAGACAGAGACAGAGACAGACACAGAGACAGAGACAGAGGCAGAGACAGAGGCAGAGACAGAGGCGGAGACAGAGACAGAGACAGAGGCAGAGACAGAGACAGCGACAGAGACAGAGACAGAGACAGAGACAGAGAGAGAGACACAGACAGAGACAGAGACAGAGGCAGAGACAGAGACAGAGACAGAGACAGAGACAGAGACAGAGACGGAGACAGAGGCAGAGACAGAGCCAGGGACAGAGACAGAGACAGAGACTGAGGGAGAGACAGCGACAGACACAGAGACAGAGACTGATACAGAGACAGAGACAGAGACAGAGACAGAAACAGAGAAAGAGACAGAGACAGAGACAGAGACGGAGACAGTGACAGGGACAGAGACAGAGGCAGAGACGGAGACAAAGACCGAGACAGACGCAGAGACTGAGACAGAGGCAGAGACAGAGACAGAGACAGAGACAGAGGCGGAGACAGAGACAGAGACAGAGACAGAGACAGAGACAGAGACAGAGACAGAGACAGAGACAGAAACAGCGACAGAGACAGAGACAGCGACAGAGACAGAGACAGAGGCAGAGACAGAGACAGAGACAGAGACAGAGACACAGACAGAGACAGAGACAGAGACAGAGGCAGAGACAGAGACAGAGACAGAGATAGAGACAGAGACAGAGACAGAGACAGACACAGAGACAGAGACAGAGGCAGAGACAGAGACAGAGACAGAGACAGAGACAGAGACAGAGGCAGAGACAGAGACAGAGACAGAGACAGAGACAGAGACAGAGACTGATACAGAGACAGAGACAGAGACAGAGACAGAAACAGAGAAAGAGACGGAGACAGTGACAGAGACAGAGACAGAGGCAGAGACGGAGACAAAGACCGAGACAGCCGCAGAGACTGAGACAGAGACAGAGACACAGACAGAGACAGAGACAGAGACAGAGACAGAGACAGAGACAGAGACAGAGACAGAGACAGAGACAGAGACAGAGACAGAGACAGAGACAGAGACAGAGACAGAGACAGAGACAGAGACAGAGACAGAGACAGAGACAGAGACAGAGACAGAGACAGAGACAGAGACAGAGACAGAGACAGAGACAGAGACAGAGACAGAGACAGAGACAGAGACAGAGACAGAGACAGCGACAGAGACAGATACAGAAACAGAGACAGAGACAGAGTCAGAGACAGAGACACTGACAGAGACAGAGACGGAGATAGAGACAGAGACAGAGACAGAGACGGAGACAGAGGCAGAGACAGAGCCAGGGACAGAGACAGAGACAGAGGGAGAGACAGCGACAGAGACAGAGACAGATACAGAAACAGAGACAGAGACAGAAACGCGGACAGAGACAGAGGCAGAGACAGAGACAGAGAGAGAGACGGAGACAGAGACAGAGAGAGAGACACAGACAGAGACAGAGACAGAGGCAGAGACAGAGACAGAGACAGAGACAGAGACAGAGACAGAGACAGAGACAGAGACAGAGACAGAGACAGAGACAGAGACGGAGACAGAGGCAGAGACAGAGCCAGGGACAGAGACAGAGACAGAGACTGAGGGAGAGACAGCGACAGAGACAGAGACAGAGACTGATACAGAGACAGAGACAGAGACAGAGACAGAAACAGACAAAGAGACAGAGACAGAGACAGAGACGGAGACAGTGACAGGGACAGAGACAGAGGCAGAGACGGAGACAAAGACCGAGACAGACGCAGAGACTGAGACAGAGGCAGAGACAGAGACAGAGACAGAGACAGAGACGGAGACGGAGACAGAGACAGAGACAGAGACAGAGACAGAGACAGAGACAGAGACAGAAACAGCGACAGAGACAGAGACAGCGACAGAGACAGAGACAGAGACAGAGACAGAGACAGAGACAGAGACACAGACAGACACAGAGACAGAGGCAGAGACAGAGACAGTGACAGAGATAGAGACAGAGACAGAGACAGAGACAGACACAGAGACAGAGACAGAGGCAGAGACAGAGACAGAGACAGAGACAGAGACAGAGGCAGAGACAGAGACAGAGACAGAGACAGAGACAGAGAGAGAGACGGAGACAGAGACAGAGACGGCGGCAGAGACAGGGACGGAGACAGAGACAGAGACACGGACAGAGACAGAGACAGAGACAGAGACAGAGACAGAGACAGAGACAGAGACAGAGACTGAGACAGAGGCAGAGACAGAGACAGAGACAGAGACAGAGACAGAGACATAGACAGAGGCAGAGACAGAGACAGAGACAGAGACAGAGACAGAGACAGAGACAGAGACAGAGACAGAGACAGAGATAGAGACAGAGACAGAGACAGAGACAGAGACAGAGACAGAGACTGAGACAGGGACAGAGACATAGACGGAGACAAAGACCGAGACAGAGACAGAGACGGAGACAGAGGCAGAGGCAGAGACAGAGCCAGGGACAGAGACGGAGACAGAGACAGAGGGAGAGACAGCGACAGAGACAGAGACAGAGACAGAGGCAGAAGCAGAGGCAGAGACAGAGACAGAGACAGAGACAGAGACAGAGACAGAGACAGAGACAGAGACAGAGACAGAGACAGAGACAGGGACAGAGACAGAGGCAGAGACAGAGCCAGGGACAGAGACAGAGACAGAGGGAGAGACAGCGACAGAGACAGAGACAGAAACAGAAACAGAGACAGAGACAGAAACGCGGACAGAGACAGAGGCAGAGACAGAGACAGAGAGAGAGACGGAGACAGAGACAGAGACAGAGACACAGACAGAGACAGAGGCAGAGGCAGAGACAGAGACAGAGACAGAGATAGAGACAGAGACAGAGACAGAGACAGACACAGAGACAGAGACAGAGGCAGAGACAGAGACAGAGACAGAGACAGAGACGGAGGCAGAGACAGAGACAGAGACAGAGACAGAGACAGAGACAGAGAGAGAGACGGAGACAGAGACAGAGACGGCGGCAGAGACAGGGACGGAGACAGAGACAGAGACACGGACAGAGACAGAGACAGAGACAGAGACAGAGACAGAGACAGAGACAGAGACAGAGACAGAGACAGAGACAGAGACAGAGACTGAGACAGGGACAGAGACAGATACAGTGACAGAGACAGAGACAGCGACAGAAACAGAGACAGAGACAGAGACAGAGACAGCGACAGAGACAGAGACAGAGACAGAGACAGAGAGAGAGACACAGACAGAGACAGAGACAGAGGCAGAGACAGAGACAGAGACAGAGACAGAGACAGAGACAGAGACAGAGACAGAGACAGAGACAGAGACAGAGACAGAGACAGAGAGAGAGACGGAGACAGAGACAGAGACTGCGGCAGAGACAGGGACGGAGACAGAGAGAGAGACACAGACAGAGACAGAGACAGAAGCAGAGACAGAGACAGAGACAGAGACAGAGACAGAGACAGAGACAGAGACAGAGACAGAGACAGAGACAGAGATAGAGACGGAGACAGAGGCAGAGACAGAGCCAGGGACAGAGACAGAGACAGAGACTGAGGGAGAGACAGCGACAGAGACAGAGACAGAGACTGTTACAGAGACAGAGACAGAGACAGAGACAGAAACAGAGAAAGAGACAGAGACAGAGACAGAGACGGAGACAGTGACAGAGACAGAGACAGAGGCAGAGACGGAGACAAAGACCGAGACAGACGCAGAGACTGAGACAGAGGCAGAGACAGAGACAGAGACAGAGACAGAGACAGAGACAGAGACATAGACAGAGGCAGAGACAGAGACAGAGACAGAGACAGAGACAGAGACAGAGACAGAGACAGAGACTGAGACAGATACAGAGACAGAGACAGAGACAGAGACAGAGGCAGAAACAGAGACAGAGAAAGATACGCGGACAGAGACAGAGGCAGAGGCAGAGACAGAGAGAGAGACGGAGACAGAGACAGAGACTGAGACGGAGACAGAGACAGCGGCAGAGACACGGACGGAGACAGAGACAGAGACACAGACAGAGACAGAGACAGAGGCAGAGACAGAGCCAGGGACAGAGACAGAGACAGAGACTGAGGGAGAGACAGCGACAGAGACAGAGACAGAGACAGAGACAGAGGCAGAGGCAGAGACAGAGGCAGAGGCAGAGACAGAGACAGAGACAGAGACAGAGACAGAGACAGAGACAGAGACAGAGACAGAGGCAGAGGCAGAGACAGAGACAGAGACAGTGGCAGAGACAGGGACAGGGACAGAGACGTAGACAGAGACAGATACGGAGACATAGACAGAGACAGAGACAGAGACAGAGACAGAGACAGAGACAGAGACGGAGACAGTGACAGAGACAGAGACAGAGGCAGAGACGGAGGCAAAGACCGAGACAGACGCAGAGACTGAGACAGAGGCAGAGACAGAGACAGAGACAGAGACAGAGACATAGACAGAGACAGAGACAGAGACAGAGACAGAGACAGAGACAGAGACTGAGACAGAGACAGAGACATAGACGGAGACAGAGACAGGGACGGAGACATAGACGGAGAGAGAGACAGAGACAGAGACATAGACAGCGACAGAGACAGAGACAGAGACAGAAACAGAGACAGAGAAAGATACGCGGACAGAGACAGAGGCAGAGACAGAGACAGAGAGAGAGACGGAGACAGAGACAGAGACTGAGACGGAGACAGAGACAGAGACAGAGACAGAGACAGAGACAGAGACGGAGACAGAGACAGAGACGGAGACAGAGACAGAGACAGAGACAGAGACAGAGACAGAGACAGAGACACAGACAGAGACAGAGACAGAGGCAGAGGCAGAGACAGAGACAGAGACAGAGACTGATACAGAGACAGAGACAGAGACAGAGACAGAAACAGAGAAAGAGACGGAGACAGTGACAGAGACAGAGACAGAGACAGAGACAGAGACAGAGACAGAGACAGAGACAGAGACAGAGACAGAGACAGAGACAGGGACAGAGACAGAGACAGAAACAGAGACAGAGACAGAGACAGAGACAGAGACAGCGACAGAGACAGAGACAGAGACAGAGACAGAGACAGAGACAGAGACAGAGACAGAGACAGAGACAGAGACAGAGATAGAGGCAGAGGCAGAGACAGAGACAGAGACAGAGACAGAGACAGAGACAGAGACAGAGACAGAGACAGAGGCAGAGGCAGAGACAGAAACAGAGACAGAGACAGAGACAGAGACAGAGACAGCGGCAGAGACAGAGACAGAGACAGAGACAGAGACAGAGACAGAGACAGAGACTGAGACAGATACAGAGACAGAGACAGAGACAGAGACAGAGACAGAAACAGAGACAGAGAAAGATACGCGGACAGAGACAGAGGCAGAGACAGAGACAGAGAGAGAGACGGAGACAGAGACAGAGCCAGGGACAGAGACATAGACAGAGACAGAGACAGAGACAGAGACAGAGACAGAGACAGAGACAGAGACAGAGACAGAGACAGAGACAGAGACAGAGACAGAGACATAGTCGGAGACAGAGACAGAGACAGAGACATAGACGGAGACAGAGACAGAGACAGAGACAAAGACAGCGACAGAGACAGAGACAGAGACAGAGACAGAAACAGAGACAGAGAAAGATACGCGGACAGAGACAGAGGCAGAGACAGAGACAGAGAGAGAGACGGAGACAGAGACAGAGACTGAGACGGAGACAGAGACAGCGGCAGAGACACGGACGGAGACAGAGACAGAGACAGAGGCAGAGACAGAGCCAGGGACAGAGACAGAGACAGAGACTGAGGGAGAGACAGCGACAGAGACAGAGACAGAGACAGAGATAGAGGCAGAGGCAGAGACAGAGACAGAGACAGAGACAGAGACAGAGACAGAGACAGAGACAGAGACAGAGACAGAGACAGCGACAGAGACAGAGACAGAGACAGAGACAGAGACAGAGACACAGACAGAGACAGAGACAGAGGCAGAGACAGAGACAGAGACAGAGATAGAGAGAGAGACAGAGACAGAGACAGAGACAGACACAGAGACAGAGACAGAGGCAGAGACAGAGGCAGAGACAGAGACAGAGACAGAGGCAGAGACAGAGACAGAGACAGAGACAGAGACAGAGACAGAGACAGAGACACAGACAGAGACAGAGACAGAGACAGAGGCAGAGACAGAGACAGAGACAGAGATAGAGACAGAGACAGAGACAGAGACAGACACAGAGACAGAGACAGAGGCAGAGACAGAGGCAGAGACAGAGGCGGAGACAGAGACAGAGACAGAGGCAGAGACAGAGACAGCGACAGAGACAGAGACAGAGACAGAGACAGAGAGAGAGACACAGACAGAGACAGAGACAGAGGCAGAGACAGAGACAGAGACAGAGACAGAGACAGAGACAGAGACGGAGACAGAGGCAGAGACAGAGCCAGGGACAGAGACAGAGACAGAGACTGAGGGAGAGACAGCGACAGACACAGAGACAGAGACTGATACAGAGACAGAGACAGAGACAGAGACAGAAACAGAGAAAGAGACAGAGACAGAGACAGAGACGGAGACAGTGACAGGGACAGAGACAGAGGCAGAGACGGAGACAAAGACCGAGACAGACGCAGAGACTGAGACAGAGGCAGAGACAGAGACAGAGACAGAGACAGAGGCGGAGACAGAGACAGAGACAGAGACAGAGACAGAGACAGAGACAGAGACAGAGACAGAGACAGAAACAGCGACAGAGACAGAGACAGCGACAGAGACAGAGACAGAGGCAGAGACAGAGACAGAGACAGAGACAGAGACACAGACAGAGACAGAGACAGAGACAGAGGCAGAGACAGAGACAGAGACAGAGATAGAGACAGAGACAGAGACAGAGACAGACACAGAGACAGAGACAGAGGCAGAGACAGAGACAGAGACAGAGACAGAGACAGAGACAGAGGCAGAGACAGAGACAGAGACAGAGACAGAGACAGAGACAGAGACTGATACAGAGACAGAGACAGAGACAGAGACAGAAACAGAGAAAGAGACGGAGACAGTGACAGAGACAGAGACAGAGGCAGAGACGGAGACAAAGACCGAGACAGCCGCAGAGACTGAGACAGAGGCAGAGACAGAGACAGAGACAGAGACAGAGACATAGACAGAGACAGAGACAGAGACAGAGACAGAGACAGAGACAGAGACAGAGACAGAGGGAGAGACAGCGGCAGAGACAGAGACAGAGACAGAGACAGAGGCAGAGGCAGAGACAGAGACAGAGACAGAGACAGAGACAGAGACAGAGACCGAGACAGAGACAGAGACAGAGACAGAGACAGAGACAGAGACAGAGACAGAGACAGAGACAGAGACAGAAACAGAGACAGAGACAGGGACAGAGACAGAGACAGAGACAGAGACTGAGACAGAGACAGAGACATAGACGGAGACAGAGACAGAGACAGAGACAGAGACATAGACGGAGACAGAGACAGAGACAGAGACAAAGACAGGGACAGAGACAGAGACAGAGACAGAAACAGAGACAGAGAAAGATACGCGGACAGAGACTGAGACGGAGACAGAGACAGCGGCAGAGACACGGACGGAGACAGAGACAGAGACACAGACAGAGACAGAGACAGAGGCAGAGACAGAGCCAGGGACAGAGACAGAGACAGAGACTGAGGGAGAGACAGCGACAGAGACAGAGACAGAGACAGAGACAGAGGCAGAGGCAGAGACAGAGGCAGAGGCAGAGACAGAGACAGAGACAGAGACAGAGACAGAGACAGAGACAGAGACAGAGACAGAGACAGAGACAGAGACAGAGGCAGAGGCAGAGACAGAGACAGAGACAGTGGCAGAGACAGGGACAGGGACAGAGACGTAGACAGAGACAGATACGGAGACATAGACAGAGACAGAGACAGAGACAGAGACAGAGACAGAGACAGAGACAGAGGCGGAGACAGTGACAGAGACAGAGACAGAGGCAGAGACGGAGGCAAAGACCGAGACAGACGCAGAGACTGAGACAGAGGCAGAGACAGAGACAGAGACAGAGACAGAGACATAGACAGAGACAGAGACAGAGACAGAGACAGAGACAGAGACAGAGACAGAGACAGAGACTGAGACAGAGACAGAGACATAGACGGAGACAGAGACAGAGACAGAGACATAGACGGAGACAGAGACAGAGACAGAGACAAAGACAGCGACAGAGACAGAGACAGAGACAGAAACAGAGACAGAGAAAGATACGCGGACATAGACAGAGACAGAGACAGAGACAGAGACAGAGACAGAGACAGAGACAGAGACTGAGACAGAGACAGAGACATAGACGGAGACAGAGACAGAGACAGAGACATAGACGGAGACAGAGACAGAGACAGAGACAAAGACAGCGACAGAGACAGAGACAGAGACAGAAACAGAGACAGAGAAAGATACGCGGACAGAGACAGAGGCAGAGACAGAGACAGAGAGAGAGACGGAGACAGAGACAGAGACTGAGACGGAGACAGAGACAGCGGCAGAGACACGGACGGAGACAGAGACAGAGACAAGGCAGAGACAGAGCCAGGGACAGAGACAGAGACAGAGACTGAGGGAGAGACAGCGACAGAGACAGAGACGGAGACAGTGACAGAGACAGGGACAGAGGCAGAGACGGAGGCAAAGACCGAGACAGACGCAGAGACTGAGACAGAGGCAGAGACAGAGACAGAGACAGAGATAGAGACATAGACAGAGGCAGAGACAGAGACAGAGACAGAGACAGAGACAGAGACAGAGACAGAGACAGAGACAGAGACAGAGACAGAGACAGAGACAGAGACTGAGACAGAGACAGAGACATAGACGGAGACAGAGATAGGGACGGAGACATAGACGGAGACAGAGACAGAGACAGAGACATAGACAGCGACAGAGACAGAGACAGAGACAGAAACAGAGACAGAGAAAGATACGCGGACAGAGACAGAGGCAGAGACAGAGACAGAGAGAGAGACGGAGACAGAGACAGAGACTGAGACGGAGACAGAGACAGCGGCAGAGACACGGACGGAGACAGAGACAGAGACACAGACAGAGACAGAGACAGAGACAGAGACAGAGCCAGGGACAGAGACAGAGACAGAGACTGAGGGAGAGACAGCGACAGAGACAGAGACGGAGACAGAGATAGAGGCAGAGGCAGAGACAGAGACAGAGACAGAGACAGAGACAGAGACAGAGACAGAGACAGAGACAGAGACAGAGACAGAGACAGAGACAGAGACAGAGACAGAGACAGAGACAGAGACAGAGACAGAGACAGAGACAGAGACAGAGACAGAGACAGAGACAGAGACAGAGACAGAGACAGAGACAGAGACAGAGACAGAGACAGAGACAGAGACAGAGACAGAGACAGAGGCAGAGACAGAGACAGAGACAGAGATAGAGACAGAGACAGAAACAGAGAAAGAGACAGAGACAGAGACAGAGACGGAGACAGTGACAGGGACAGAGACAGAGGCAGAGACGGAGACAAAGACCGAGACAGACGCAGAGACTGAGACAGAGGCAGAGAGAGAGACAGAGACAGAGACAGAGACGGAGACAGAGACAGAGACAGAGACAGAGACAGAGACAGAGACAGAGACAGAGACAGAGACAGAAACAGCGACAGAGACAGAGACAGCGACAGAGACAGAGACAGAGACAGAGACAGAGACAGAGACAGAGACAGAGACACAGACAGAGACAGAGACAGAGGCAGAGACAGAGACAGAGACAGAGATAGAGACAGAGACAGAGACAGAGACAGACACAGAGACAGAGACAGAGGCAGAGACAGAGACAGAGACAGAGACAGAGACAGAGACAGAGGCAGAGACAGAGACAGAGACAGAGACAGAGACTGATACAGAGACAGAGACAGAGACAGAGACAGAAACAGAGAAAGAGACGGAGACAGTGACAGAGACAGAGACAGAGGCAGAGACGGAGACAAAGACCGAGACAGCCGCAGAGACTGAGACAGAGGCAGAGACAGAGACAGAGACAGAGACAGAGACATAGACAGAGACAGAGACAGAGACAGAGACAGAGACAGAGACAGAGACAGAGACAGAGACAGAGGGAGAGACAGCGGCAGAGACAGAGACAGAGACAGAGACAGAGGCAGAGGCAGAGACAGAGACAGAGACAGAGACAGAGACAGAGACAGAGACAGAGACAGAGACAGAGACAGAGACAGAGACAGAGACAGAGACAGAGACAGAGACAGAGACAGAGACAGAGACAGAGACAGAGACAGAGACAGAGACAGAGACAGAGACAGAGACAGAGACAGAGACAGAGACAGAGGCAGAGACAGAGACAGAGACAGAGACAGAGACAGAGACAGAGACAGCGACAGAGGCAGAGGCAGAGACAGAGACAGAGACAGAGACAGAGACAGAGACAGAGACAGAGACAGAGACAGAGACAGAGACAGAGACAGAGACAGAGACAGAGACAGAGACAGAGACAGAGACAGAGACAGAGACAGAGACAGAGACAGAGACAGAGACAGAGACAGAGACAGAGACAGAGACAGAGACAGAGACAGAGACAGAGACAGAGACAGAGACAGAGACAGAGACAGAGACAGAGACAGAGACAGAGACAGAGACAGAGACAGAGACAGAGACAGAGACAGAGACAGAGACAGAGACAGAGACAGAGACAGAGACAGAGACAGAGACAGAGACAGAGACAGAGACAGAGACAGAGACAGAGACAGAGACAGAGACAGAGACAGAGACAGAGACAGAGACAGAGACAGAGACAGAGACAGAGACAGAGACAGAGACAGAGACAGAGACAGAGACAGAGACAGAGACAGAGACAGAGACAGAGACAGAGACAGAGACAGAGACAGAGACAGAGACAGAGACAGAGACAGAGACAGAGACAGAGACAGAGACAGAGACAGAGACAGAGACAGAGACTGAGGGAGAGACAGCGACAGAGACAGAGACAGAAACAGAGACAGAGACTGAGGGAGAGACAGCGACAGAGACAGAGACAGAGACAGAGACAGAGGCAGAGGCAGAGACAGAGGCAGAGGCAGAGACAGATACAGAGACAGAGACAGAGACAGAGACAGAGACAGAGACAGAGACAGAGACAGAGACAGAGACAGAGACAGAGACAGATACAGTGGCAGAGACAGGGACAGGGACAGAGACGGAGACAGAGACAGATACGGAGACATAGACAGAGACAGAGACAGATACGGAGACATAGACAGAGACAGAGACTGAGACAGAGACAGAGACAGAGACGGAGACAGTGACAGAGACAGAGACAGAGGCAGAGACGGAGGCAAAGACCGAGACAGACGCAGAGACTGAGACAGAGGCAGAGACAGAGACAGAGACAGAGACAGAGACAGAGACAGAGACAGAGACAGAGACAGAGACAGAGACAGAGTCAGAGACAGAGACAGAGACAGAGACAGAGACAGAGACAGAGACAGAGACAGAGACAGAGACAGAGACAGAGACAGAGGGAGAGACAGAGACAGAGACAGTGACAGAGACAGAGACGGAGACAAAGACCGAGACAGACGCAGAGACTGAGACAGAGGCAGAGACAGAGACAGAGACAGAGACATAGACAGAGGCAGGGACAGAGACAGAGACAGAGACAGAGACAGAGACAGAGACAGAGACAGAGACAGAGACAGAGACAGAGACAGAGACAGAGACAGAGACAGAGACAGAGACAGAGACAGAGACAGAGACAGAGACAGAGACAGAGACAGAGACAGAGACAGAGACAGAGACAGAGACAGAGACAGAGACAGAGACAGAGACAGAGACAGAGACAGAGACAGAGACAGAGACAGAGACAGAGACAGAGACAGAGACAGAGACAGAGACAGAGACAGAGACAGAGACAGAGACAGAGACAGAGACAGAGACAGAGACAGAGACAGAGACAGAGACAGAGACAGAGACAGAGACAGAGACAGAGACAGAGACAGAGACAGAGACAGAGACAGAGACAGAGACAGAGACAGAGACAGAGACAGAGACAGAGACAGAGACAGAGACAGAGACAGAGACAGAGACAGAGACAGAGACAGAGACAGAGACAGAGACAGAGACAGAGACAGAGACAGAGACAGAGACAGAGACAGAGACAGAGACAGAGACAGAGACAGAGACAGAGACAGAGACAGAGACAGAGACAGAGACAGAGACAGAGACAGAGACAGAGACAGAGACAGAGACAGAGACGGAGACGGAGACAGAGACAGAGACAGAGACAGAGACAGAGACAGAGACAGAGACAGAGACAGAGACAGAGACAGAGACAGAGACAGAGACAGAGACAGAGACTGAGGGAGAGACAGCGACAGAGACAGAGACAGAAACAGAGACAGAGACTGAGGGAGAGACAGCGACAGAGACAGAGACAGAGACAGAGACAGAGGCAGAGGCAGAGACAGAGGCAGAGGCAGAGACAGATACAGAGACAGAGACAGAGACAGAGACAGAGACAGAGACAGAGACAGAGACAGAGACAGAGACAGAGACAGAGACAGTGGCAGAGACAGGGACAGGGACAGAGACGGAGACAGAGACAGATACGGAGACATAGACAGAGACAGAGACAGATACGGAGACATAGACAGAGACAGAGACTGAGACAGAGACAGAGACAGAGACGGAGACAGTGACAGAGACAGAGACAGAGGCAGAGACGGAGGCAAAGACCGAGACAGACGCAGAGACTGAGACAGAGGCAGAGACAGAGACAGAGACAGAGACAGAGACAGAGACAGAGACAGAGACAGAGACAGAGACAGAGACAGAGTCAGAGACAGAGACAGAGACAGAGACAGAGACAGAGACAGAGACAGAGACAGAGACAGAGACAGAGACAGAGGGAGAGACAGAGACAGAGACAGTGACAGAGACAGAGACGGAGACAAAGACCGAGACAGACGCAGAGACTGAGACAGAGGCAGAGACAGAGACAGAGACAGAGACATAGACAGAGGCAGGGACAGAGACAGAGACAGAGACAGAGACAGAGACAGAGACAGAGACAGAGACAGAGACAGAGACAGAGACAGAGACAGAGACAGAGAC
>CAMAOD020000111.1:680000-725000 GCA_945859595.2 Megachile willughbiella
AGACAGCGACAGAGACAGAGACAGAGACAGAGGCAGAGACGGAGACAAAGACCGAGACAGACGCAGAGACTGAGACAGAGGCAGAGGCAGAGACAGAGACAGAGACGGAGACAGAGGCAGAGACAGAGCCAGGGACAGAGACAGAGAGAGACAGAGGGAGAGACAGCGACAGTGACAGAGACAGAGACAGAGGCAGAGACGGAGGCAAAGACCGAGACAGACGCAGAGACTGAGACAGAGGCAGAGACAGAGACAGAGACAGAGACAGAGACATAGACAGAGACAGAGACAGAGACAGAGACAGAGACAGAGACAGAGACAGAGACAGAGACAGAGACAGAGACAGAGACAGAGACTGCGACAGAGACAGAGACATAGACGGAGACAGAGACAGGGACGGAGACATAGACGGAGACAGAGACAGAGACAGAGACATAGACAGCGACAGAGACAGAGACAGAGACAGAAACAGAGACAGAGAAAGATACGCGGACAGAGACAGAGGCAGAGACAGAGACAGAGAGAGAGACGGAGACAGAGACAGAGACTGAGACGGAGACAGAGACAGCGGCAGAGACACGGACGGAGACAGAGACAGAGACACAGACAGAGACAGAGACAGAGGCAGAGACAGAGCCAGGGACAGAGACAGAGACAGAGACTGAGGGAGAGACAGCGACAGAGACAGAGACAGAGACAGAGATAGAGGCAGAGGCAGAGTCAGAGACAGAGACAGAGCCAGAGACAGAGACAGAGACAGAGACAGAGACAGAGACAGAGACAGAGACAGAGACAGAGACAGAGACAGAGACAGAGACAGAGACAGAGACGGAGACACAGGCAGAGACAGAGCCAGGGACAGAGACAGAGAGAGACAGAGGGAGAGACAGCGACAGAGACAGAGACAGAGACAGAGGCAGAGACGGAGACAAAGACCGAGACAGACGCAGAGACTGAGGCAGAGGCAGAGACAGAGACAGTGACAGAGACAGAGACAGAGACAGAGACAGAGACAGAGACAGAGACAGAGACAGAGACAGAGACAGAGACAGAGACAGAGACAGAGACAGAGACAGAGACAGAGACAGAGACAGAGACAGAGACAGAGACAGAGACAGAGACAGAGACAGAGACAGAGACAGAGACAGAGACAGAGACAGAGACAGAGACAGAGACAGCGACAGAGACAGAGACAGAGACAGAGACAGAGACAGAGACAGATACAGAGACAGAGACAGAGAGAGAGACGGAGACAGAGACAGAGACAGAGACAGAGACAGAGACAGAGACGGAGACAGAGACAGAGACGGAGACAGAGACAGAGACGGAGACAGAGACAGAGACAGAGACAGGGACAGAGACAGAGACAGAGACAGAGGCAGAGACAGAGACAGAGACAGAGACAGAGACTGATACAGAGACCAGGACAGAGAAAGAGACGGAGACAGTGACAGAGACAGAGACAGAGGCAGAGACGGAGACAAAGACCGAGACAGCCGCAAAGACTGAGACAGAGGCAGAGACAGAGACAGAGACAGAGACAGAGACAGAGACATAGACAGAGACAGAGACATAGACAGAGGCAGGGACAGAGACAGAGACAGAGACAGAGACAGAGACAGAGACAGAGACAGAGACAGAGACAGAGACAGAGACAGAGACAGAGACAGAGACAGAGACAGAGACAGAGACAGAGACAGAGACAGAGACAGAGACAGAGACAGAGACAGAGACAGAGACAGAGACAGAGACAGAGACAGAGACAGAGACAGAGACAGAGACAGAGACAGAGACAGAGACAGAGACAGAGACAGAGACAGAGACAGAGACAGAGACAGAGACAGAGACAGAGACAGAGACAGAGACAGAGACAGAGACAGAGACAGAGACAGAGACAGAGACAGAGACAGAGACAGAGACAGAGACAGAGACAGAGACAGAGACAGAGACAGAGACAGAGACAGAGACAGAGACAGAGACAGAGACAGAGACAGAGACAGAGACAGAGACAGAGACAGAGACAGAGACAGAGACAGAGACAGAGACAGAGACAGAGACAGAGACAGAGACAGAGACAGAGACAGAGACAGAGACAGAGACAGAGACAGAGACAGAGACAGAGACAGAGACAGAGACAGAGACAGAGACAGAGACAGAGACAGAAACAGAGACAGAAACAGAGACAGAGACAGAGACAGCGACAGAGACAGAGACAGAGACGGAGACAGAGGCAGAGACAGAGCCAGGGACAGAGACAGAGACAGAGACTGAGGGAGAGATAGCGACAGAGACAGAGACAGAGACTGATACAGAGACAGAGACAGAGACAGAGACAGGAACAGAGAAAGAGACAGAGACAGAGACAGAGACAGAAACAGAGACAGAGAAAGATAGGCGGACAGAGACAGAGGCAGAGACAGAGACAGAGAGAGAGACGGAGACAGAGACAGAGACTGAGACGGAGACAGAGACAGAGACGGAGACAGTGACAGAGACAGAGACAGAGGCAGAGACAGAGACAGAGACAGAGACAGAGACAGAGACAGAGACAGAGACATAAACAGAGACAGAGACAGAGACAGAGACAGAGACAGCGACAGAGACAGAGACAGAGACAGAAACAGAGACAGAGAAAGATAGGCGGACAGAGACAGAGGCAGAGACAGAGACAGAGAGAGAGACGGAGACAGAGACAGAGACTGAGACGGAGACAGAGACAGCGGCAGAGACACGGACGGAGACAGAGACAGAGACACAGACAGAGACAGAGACAGAGACAGAGACAGAGGCAGAGACAGAGACAGAGACGGAGACAGAGACAGAGACAGAGACGGAGACAGTGACAGAGAGAGAGACGGAGACAGAGACAGAGACAGAGACAGAGACAGAGACAGAGACAGAGACAGAGACGGAGACAGAGACAGAGACGGAGACAGAGACAGAGACAGAGACAGGGACAGAGACAGAGACAGAGACACAGACAGAGACAGAGACAGAGGCAGAGGCAGAGACAGAGACAGAGACAGAGACAGAGACTGATACAGAGACAAGGACAGAGACAGAGACAGAAACAGAGAAAGAGACGGAGACAGTGACAGAGACAGAGACAGAGGCAGAGACGGAGACAAAGACCGAGACAGCCGCAAAGACTGAGACAGAGGCAGAGACAGAGACAGAGACAGAGACAGAGACATAGACAGAGACAGAGACAGAGACAGAGACAGAGACAGAGACAGAGACAGAGACAGAGACAGAGACAGAGACAGAGACGGAGACAGAGGCAGAGACAGAGCCAGGGACAGAGACAGAGAGAGAGACTGAGGGAGAGACAGCGACAGAGACAGAGACAGAGACTGATACAGAGACAGAGACAGAGACAGAGACAGAAACAGAGAAAGAGACAGAGACAGAGACAGAGACAGAGACAGAGACAGAGACAGAGACAGAGACAGAGACAGAGACAGAGACACAGACAGAGACAGAAACAGAGACAGAGACAGATACGCGGACAGAGACAGAGACAGAAACAGAGACCGAGAAAGATACGCGGACAGAGACAGAGGCAGAGACAGAGACAGAGAGAGAGACAGAGACAGAGACAGAGACTGAGACGGAGACAGAGACAGCGGCAGAGACAGGGACAGAGACAGAGACAGAGACAGAGACAGAGACAGAGACAGAGACAGAGACTGAGACAGATACAGAGACAGAGACAGAGACAGAGACAGAGACAGAGACAGAAACAGAGACAGAGAAAGATACGCGGACAGAGACAGAGGCAGAGACAGAGACAGAGAGAGAGACGGAGACAGAGACAGAGACTGAGACGGAGACAGAGACAGCGGCAGAGACACGGACGGAGACAGAGACAGAGATACAGACAGAGACAGAGACAGAGGCAGAGACAGAGCCAGGGACAGAGACAGAGACAGAGACTGAGGCAGAGACAGCGACAGAGACAGAGACAGAGACAGAGACAGAGGCAGAGGCAGAGACAGAGACAGAGACAGAGACAGAGACAGAGGCAGAGGCAGAGACAGAGACAGAGACAGTGGCAGAGACAGGGACAGGGACAGAGACGTAGACAGAGACAGATACGGAGACATAGAAAGAGACAGAGACAGAGACAGAGACAGAGACAGAGACGGAGACAGTGACAGAGACAGAGACAGAGGCAGAGACGGAGGCAAAGACCGAGACAGACGCAGAGACTGAGACAGAGGCAGAGACAGAGACAGAGACAGAGACAGAGACATAGACAGAGACAGAGACAGAGACAGAGACAGAGACAGAGACAGAGACAGAGACTGAGACAGAGACAGAGACATAGACGGAGACAGAGACAGAGACAGAGACAGATACGGAGACATAGAAAGAGACAGAGACAGAGACAGAGACAGAGACAGAGACGGAGACAGAGGCAGAGACAGAGCCAGGGACAGAGACAGAGAGAGAGACTGAGGGAGAGACAGCGACAGAGACAGAGACAGAGACTGATACAGAGACAGAGACAGAGACAGAGACAGAAACAGAGAAAGAGACAGAGACTGAGACAGAGGCAGAGGCAGAGACAGAGACAGAGACGGAGACAGAGGCAGAGACAGAGCCAGGGACAGAGACAGAGAGAGACAGAGGGAGAGACAGCGACAGTGACAGAGACAGAGACAGAGGCAGAGACGGAGGCAAAGACCGAGACAGACGCAGAGACTGAGACAGAGGCAGAGACAGAGACAGAGACAGAGACAGAGACATAGACAGAGACAGAGACAGAGACAGAGACAGAGACAGAGACAGAGACAGAGACAGAGACAGAGACAGAGACTGCGACAGAGACAGAGACATAGACGGAGACAGAGACAGGGACGGAGACATAGACGGAGACAGAGACAGAGACAGAGACATAGACAGCGACAGAGACAGAGACAGAGACAGAAACAGAGACAGAGAAAGATACGCGGACAGAGACAGAGGCAGAGACAGAGACAGAGAGAGAGACGGAGACAGAGACAGAGACTGAGACGGAGACAGAGACAGCGGCAGAGACACGGACGGAGACAGAGACAGAGACACAGACAGAGACAGAGACAGAGGCAGAGACAGAGCCAGGGACAGAGACAGAGACAGAGACTGAGGGAGAGACAGCGACAGAGACAGAGACAGAGACAGAGATAGAGGCAGAGGCAGAGTCAGAGACAGAGACAGAGCCAGAGACAGAGACAGAGACAGAGACAGAGACAGAGACAGAGACAGAGACAGAGACAGAGACAGAGACAGAGACGGAGACACAGGCAGAGACAGAGCCAGGGACAGAGACAGAGAGAGACAGAGGGAGAGACAGCGAGAGAGACAGAGACAGAGACAGAGGCAGAGACGGAGACAAAGACCGAGACAGACGCAGAGACTGAGGCAGAGGCAGAGACAGAGACAGTGACAGAGACAGAGACAGAGACAGAGACAGAGACAGAGACAGAGACAGAGACAGAGACAGAGACAGAGACAGAGACAGAGACAGAGACAGAGACAGAGACAGAGACAGAGACAGAGACAGAGACAGAGACAGAGACAGAGACAGAGACAGAGACAGAGACAGAGACAGATACACAGACAGAGACAGAGAGAGAGACGGAGACAGAGACAGAGACAGAGACAGAGACAGAGACAGAGACGGAGACAGAGACAGAGACGGAGACAGAGACAGAGACAGAGACAGGGACAGAGACAGAGACAGAGACACAGACAGAGACAGAGACAGAGGCAGAGACAGAGACAGAGACAGAGACAGAGACTGATACAGAGACAAGGACGGAGACAGAGACAGAAACAGAGAAAGAGACGGAGACAGTGACAGAGACAGAGACAGAGGCAGAGACGGAGACAAAGACCGAGACAGCCGCAAAGACTGAGACAGAGGCAGAGACAGAGACAGAGACAGAGACAGAGACAGAGACATAGACAGAGGCAGGGACAGAGACAGAGACAGAGACAGAGACAGAGACAGAGACAGAGACAGAGACAGAGACAGAGACAGAGACAGAGACAGAGACAGAGACAGAGACAGAGACAGAGACAGAGACAGAGACAGAGACAGAGACAGAGACAGAGACAGAGACAGAGACAGAGACAGAGACAGAGACAGAGACAGAGACAGAGACAGAGACAGAGACAGAGACAGAGACAGAGACAGAGACAGAGACAGAGACAGAAACAGAGACAGAAACAGAGACAGACACAGAGACAGAGACAGCGACAGAGACAGAGACAGAGACAGAGACAGAGACAGAGACAGAGACAGAGACAGAGACAGAGACAGATACAGAGACAGAGACAGAGAGAGAGACGGAGACAGAGACAGAGACAGAGACAGAGACAGAGACAGAGACAGAGACAGAGACAGAGACAGAGACAGCGACGGAGACGGAGACGGAGACGGAGACGGAGACGGAGACGGAGACAGAGACGGAGACAGAGACAGAGACAGAGACAGAGACAGAGACAGAGACAGAGACAGAGACAGAGACAGAGACAGAGACAGAGACAGAGACAGAGACAGAGACAGAGACTGAGACAGATACAGAGACAGATACAGAGACAGAGACAGAGACAGAGACAGAGACAGAGACAGAAACAGAGACAGAGAAAGATAGGCGGACAGAGACAGAGGCAGAGACAGAGACAGAGAGAGAGACGGAGACAGAGACAGAGACTGAGACGGAGACAGAGACAGCGGCAGAGACACGGACGGAGACAGAGACAGAGACAGAGACACAGACAGAGACAGAGACAGAGACAGAGACAGTGACAGAGACAGAGACGGAGACAAAGACCGAGACAGACGCAGAGACTGAGACAGAGGCAGAGACAGAGACAGACACAGAGACAGAGACAGAGACATAGACAGAGGCAGGGACAGAGACAGAGACAGAGACAGACACAGAGACAGAGACAGAGACAGCGACAGAGACAGAGACTGAGACAGAGACAGAGACAGAGACAGAGACAGAGACAGAGACAGAGACAGAGACAGATACAGAGACAGAGACAGAGAGAGAGACGGAGACAGAGACAGAGACAGAGACAGAGACAGAGACAGAGACAGAGACAGAGACAGAGACAGAGACAGAGACAGAGACGGAGACACAGGCAGAGACAGAGCCAGGGACAGAGACAGAGAGAGACAGAGGGAGAGACAGCGACAGAGACAGAGACAGAGACAGAGGCAGAGACGGAGACAAAGACCGAGACAGACGCAGAGACTGAGACAGAGGCAGAGGCAGAGACAGAGACAGAGACGGAGACAGAGGCAGAGACAGAGCCAGGGACAGAGACAGAGAGAGACAGAGGGAGAGACAGCGACAGTGACAGAGACAGAGACAGAGGCAGAGACGGAGGCAAAGACCGAGACAGACGCAGAGACTGAGACAGAGGCAGAGACAGAGACAGAGACAGAGACAGAGACATAGACAGAGACAGAGACAGAGACAGAGACAGAGACAGAGACAGAGACAGAGACAGAGACAGAGACAGAGACAGAGACAGAGACTGCGACAGAGACAGAGACATAGACGGAGACAGAGACAGGGACGGAGACATAGACGGAGACAGAGACAGAGACAGAGACATAGACAGCGACAGAGACAGAGACAGAGACAGAAACAGAGACAGAGAAAGATACGCGGACAGAGACAGAGGCAGAGACAGAGACAGAGAGAGAGACGGAGACAGAGACAGAGACTGAGACGGAGACAGAGACAGCGGCAGAGACACGGACGGAGACAGAGACAGAGACACAGACAGAGACAGAGACAGAGGCAGAGACAGAGCCAGGGACAGAGACAGAGACAGAGACTGAGGGAGAGACAGCGACAGAGACAGAGACAGAGACAGAGATAGAGGCAGAGGCAGAGTCAGAGACAGAGACAGAGCCAGAGACAGAGACAGAGACAGAGACAGAGACAGAGACAGAGACAGAGACAGAGACAGAGACAGAGACAGAGACAGAGACAGAGACAGAGACGGAGACACAGGCAGAGACAGAGCCAGGGACAGAGACAGAGAGAGACAGAGGGAGAGACAGCGACAGAGACAGAGACAGAGACAGAGGCAGAGACGGAGACAAAGACCGAGACAGACGCAGAGACTGAGGCAGAGGCAGAGACAGAGACAGTGACAGAGACAGAGACAGAGACAGAGACAGAGACAGAGACAGAGACAGAGACAGAGACAGAGACAGAGACAGAGACAGAGACAGAGACAGAGACAGAGACAGAGACAGAGACAGAGACAGAGACAGAGACAGAGACAGAGACAGAGACAGAGACAGAGACAGAGACAGAGACAGAGACAGAGACAGAGACAGAGACAGCGACAGAGACAGAGACAGAGACAGAGACAGAGACAGAGACAGAGACAGAGACAGATACAGAGACAGAGACAGAGAGAGAGACGGAGACAGAGACAGAGACAGAGACAGAGACAGAGACAGAGACGGAGACAGAGACAGAGACGGAGACAGAGACAGAGACAGAGACAGGGACAGAGACAGAGACAGAGACACAGACAGAGACAGAGACAGAGGCAGAGACAGAGACAGAGACAGAGACAGAGACTGATACAGAGACCAGGACAGAGAAAGAGACGGAGACAGTGACAGAGACAGAGACAGAGGCAGAGACGGAGACAAAGACCGAGACAGCCGCAAAGACTGAGACAGAGGCAGAGACAGAGACAGAGACAGAGACAGAGACAGAGACATAGACAGAGGCAGGGACAGAGACAGAGACAGAGACAGAGACAGAGACAGAGACAGAGACAGAGACAGAGACAGAGACAGAGACAGAGACAGAGACAGAGACAGAGACAGAGACAGAGACAGAGACAGAGACAGAGACAGAGACAGAGACAGAGACAGAGACAGAGACAGAGACAGAGACAGAGACAGAGACAGAGACAGAGACAGAGACAGAGACAGAGACAGAGACAGAGACAGAGACAGAGACAGAGACAGAGACAGAGACAGAGACAGAGACAGAGACAGAGACAGAGACAGAGACAGAGACAGAGACAGAGACAGAGACAGAGACAGAGACAGAGACAGAGACAGAGACAGAGACAGAGACAGAGACAGAGACAGAGACAGAGACAGAGACAGAGACAGAGACAGAGACAGAGACAGAGACAGAGACAGAGACAGAGACAGAGACAGAGACAGAGACAGAGACAGAGACAGAGACAGAGACAGAGACAGAAACAGAGACAGAAACAGAGACAGAGACAGAGACAGCGACAGAGACAGAGACAGAGACGGAGACAGAGGCAGAGACAGAGCCAGGGACAGAGACAGAGACAGAGACTGAGGGAGAGATAGCGACAGAGACAGAGACAGAGACTGATACAGAGACAGAGACAGAGACAGAGACAGGAACAGAGAAAGAGACAGAGACAGAGACAGAGACAGAAACAGAGACAGAGAAAGATAGGCGGACAGAGACAGAGGCAGAGACAGAGACAGAGAGAGAGACGGAGACAGAGACAGAGACTGAGACGGAGACAGAGACAGAGACGGAGACAGTGACAGAGACAGAGACAGAGGCAGAGACAGAGACAGAGACAGAGACAGAGACAGAGACAGAGACAGAGACATAAACAGAGACAGAGACAGAGACAGAGACAGAGACAGCGACAGAGACAGAGACAGAGACAGAAACAGAGACAGAGAAAGATAGGCGGACAGAGACAGAGGCAGAGACAGAGACAGAGAGAGAGACGGAGACAGAGACAGAGACTGAGACGGAGACAGAGACAGCGGCAGAGACACGGACGGAGACAGAGACAGAGACACAGACAGAGACAGAGACAGAGACAGAGACAGAGGCAGAGACAGAGACAGAGACGGAGACAGAGACAGAGACAGAGACGGAGACAGTGACAGAGAGAGAGACGGAGACAGAGACAGAGACAGAGACAGAGACAGAGACAGAGACAGAGACAGAGACGGAGACAGAGACAGAGACGGAGACAGAGACAGAGACAGAGACAGGGACAGAGACAGAGACAGAGACACAGACAGAGACAGAGACAGAGGCAGAGGCAGAGACAGAGACAGAGACAGAGACAGAGACTGATACAGAGACAAGGACAGAGACAGAGACAGAAACAGAGAAAGAGACGGAGACAGTGACAGAGACAGAGACAGAGGCAGAGACGGAGACAAAGACCGAGACAGCCGCAAAGACTGAGACAGAGGCAGAGACAGAGACAGAGACAGAGACAGAGACATAGACAGAGACAGAGACAGAGACAGAGACAGAGACAGAGACAGAGACAGAGACAGAGACAGAGACAGAGACAGAGACAGAGACGGAGACAGAGGCAGAGACAGAGCCAGGGACAGAGACAGAGAGAGAGACTGAGGGAGAGACAGCGACAGAGACAGAGACAGAGACTGATACAGAGACAGAGACAGAGACAGAGACAGAAACAGAGAAAGAGACAGAGACAGAGACAGAGACAGAGACAGAGACAGAGACAGAGACAGAGACAGAGACAGAGACAGAGACAGAGACACAGACAGAGACAGAAACAGAGACAGAGACAGATACGCGGACAGAGACAGAGACAGAAACAGAGACCGAGAAAGATACGCGGACAGAGACAGAGACAGAGACTGAGGCAGAGACAGCGACAGAGACAGAGACAGAGACAGAGACAGAGGCAGAGGCAGAGACAGAGACAGAGACAGAGACAGAGACAGAGGCAGAGGCAGAGACAGAGACAGAGACAGTGGCAGAGACAGGGACAGGGACAGAGACGTAGACAGAGACAGATACGGAGACATAGAAAGAGACAGAGACAGAGACAGAGACAGAGACAGAGACGGAGACAGTGACAGAGACAGAGACAGAGGCAGAGACGGAGGCAAAGACCGAGACAGACGCAGAGACTGAGACAGAGGCAGAGACAGAGACAGAGACAGAGACAGAGACATAGACAGAGACAGAGACAGAGACAGAGACAGAGACAGAGACAGAGACAGAGACTGAGACAGAGACAGAGACATAGACGGAGACAGAGACAGAGACAGAGACATAGACGGAGACAGAGACAGAGACAGAGACAAAGACAGCGACAGAGACAGAGACAGAGACAGAAACAGAGACAGAGAAAGATACGCGGACAGAGACAGAGGCAGAGACAGAGACAGAGAGAGAGACGGAGACAGAGACAGAGACTGAGACGGAGACAGAGACAGCGGCAGAGACACGGACGGAGACAGATACAGAGACAGAGGCAGAGACAGAGCAAGGGACAGAGACAGAGACAGAGACTGAGGGAGAGACAGCGACAGAGACAGAGACAGAGACAGAGATAGAGGCAGAGGCAGAGACAGAGACAGAGACAGAGACAGAGACAGAGACAGAGACAGAGACTGAGACAGAGACAGAGACAGAGACAGAGACAGAGACAGAGACTGAGGGAGAGACAGCGACAGAGACAGAGACAGAAACAGAGACAGAGACTGAGGGAGAGACAGCGACAGAGACAGAGACAGAGACAGAGACAGAGGCAGAGGCAGAGACAGAGACAGAGACAGAGACAGAGACAGAGACAGAGACAGAGACAGAGACAGAGACAGAGACAGAGACAGAGACAGAGACAGAGACAGAGACAGAGGCAGAGGCAGAGACAGAGACAGAGACAGTGGCAGAGACAGGGACAGGGACAGAGTCGGAGACAGAGACAGATACGGAGACATAGACAGAGACAGAGACTGAGACAGAGACAGAGACAGAGACGGAGACAGTGACAGAGACAGAGACAGAGGCAGAGACGGAGGCAAAGACCGAGACAGACGCAGAGACTGAGACAGAGGCAGAGACAGAGACAGAGACAGAGACAGAGACATAGACAGAGACAGAGACAGAGACAGAGACAGTGACAGAGACAGAGACAGAGACAGAGACAGAGACAGAGACAGAGACAGAGACAGAGACTGAGACAGAGACAGAGACAGAGACAGAGACAGAGACAGAGACAGAGACAGAGACAGAAACAGAGACAGAGACAGAGACAGAGACAGAGACAGAGACAGAGACAGCGACAGAGGCAGAGGCAGAGACAGAGACAGAGACAGAGACAGAGACAGAGACAGAGACAGAGACTGAGACAGATACAGAGACAGAGACAGAGACAGAGACACAGACAGAAACAGAGACAGAGAAAGATAGGCGGACAGAGACAGAGGCAGAGACAGAGACAGAGAGAGATACGGAGACAGAGACAGAGACTGAGACGGAGGCAGAGACGGAGACAAAGACCGAGACAGACGCAGAGACTGAGACAGAGGCAGAGACAGAGACAGAGACAGAGACAGAGACAGAGACAGAGACACAGACAGAGACAGAAACAGAGACAGAGACAGATACGCGGACAGAGACAGAGACAGAAACAGAGACCGAGAAAGATACGCGGACAGAGACAGAGGCAGAGGCAGAGACAGAGAGAGAGACAGAGACAGAGACAGAGACTGAGACGGAGACAGAGACAGCGGCAGAGACAGGGACAGAGACAGAGACAGAGACAGAGACAGAGACAGAGACAGAGACTGAGACAGATACAGAGACAGAGACAGAGACAGAGACAGAGACAGAAACAGAGACAGAGAAAGATACGCGGACAGAGACAGAGGCAGAGACAGAGACAGAGAGAGAGACGGAGACAGAGACAGAGACTGAGACGGAGACAGAGACAGCGGCAGAGACACGGACGGAGACAGAGACAGAGATACAGACAGAGACAGAGACAGAGGCAGAGACAGAGCCAGGGACAGAGACAGAGACAGAGACTGAGGCAGAGACAGCGACAGAGACAGAGACAGAGACAGAGACAGAGGCAGAGGCAGAGACAGAGACAGAGACAGAGACAGAGACAGAGACAGAGACAGAGACAGAGGCAGAGGCAGAGACAGAGACAGAGACAGTGGCAGAGACAGGGACAGGGACAGAGACGTAGACAGAGACAGATACGGAGACATAGAAAGAGACAGAGACAGAGACAGAGACAGAGACGGAGACAGTGACAGAGACAGAGACAGAGGCAGATACGGAGGCAAAGACCGAGACAGACGCAGAGACTGAGACAGAGGCAGAGACAGAGACAGAAACAGAGACAGAGACATAGACATAGACAGAGACAGAGACAGAGACAGAGACAGAGACAGAGACAGAGACAGAGACTGAGACAGAGTCAGAGACAGAGACACTGACAGAGACAGAGACGGAGATAGAGACAGAGACAGAGACAGAGACGGAGACAGAGGCAGAGACAGAGCCAGGGACAGAGACAGAGACAGAGGGAGAGACAGCGACAGAGACAGAGACAGAAACAGAAACAGAGACAGAGACAGAAACGCGGACAGAGACAGAGACAGAGACAGAGACAGAGACAGAGACAGAGACAGAGACAGAGACAGAAACAGAGACAGAGACAGAGACAGAGACAGAGACAGAGACAGAGACAGAGACAGAGACAGCGGCAGAGGCAGAGGCAGAGACAGAGACAGAGACAGAGACAGAGACAGAGACAGAGACAGAGACAGAGACAGAGACAGAGACAGAGACAGAGACAGAGACAGAGACAGAGACAGAGACAGAGACAGAGACAGAGGCAGAGGCAGAGACAGAGACAGAGACAGTGGCAGAGACAGGGACAGGGACAGAGACGGAGACAGAGACAGAGACACAGACAGAGACAGAGACAGAGACATAAACAGAGACAGAGACAGAGACAGAGACAGAGACAGCGACAGAGACAGAGACAGAGACAGAGACAGAGACAGAGACAGAGACAGAGACAGAGACAGAGACAGAGACAGAGACAGAGACAGAGACAGAGACAGAGACAGAGACAGAGACAGAGACTGAGGGAGAGACAGCGACGGAGACAGAGACAGAAACAGAGACAGAGACTGAGGGAGAGACAGCGACAGAGACAGAGACAGAGACAGAGACAGAGGCAGAGGCAGAGACAGAGACAGAGACAGAGACAGAGACAGAGACAGAGACAGAGACAGAGACAGAGACAGAGACAGAGACAGAGACAGAGACAGAGACAGAGACAGAGACAGAGACAGAGGCAGAGGCAGAGACAGAGACAGAGACAGTGGCAGAGACAGGGACAGGGACAGAGACGGAGACAGAGACAGATACGGAGACATAGACAGAGACAGAGACTGAGACAGAGACAGAGACAGAGACGGAGACAGTGATAGAGACAGAGACAGAGGCAGAGACGGAGGCAAAGACCGAGACAGACGCAGAGACTGAGACAGAGGCAGAGACAGAGACAGAGACAGAGACAGAGACATAGACAGAGACAGAGACAGAGACAGAGACAGTGACAGAGACAGAGACAGAGACAGAGACAGAGACAGAGACAGAGACAGAGACAGAGACAGAGACAGAGACTGAGACAGAGACAGAGACAGAGACAGAGACAGAGACAGAGACAGAGACAGAGACAGAGACAGAAACAGAGACAGAGACAGAGACAGAGACAGAGACAGAGACAGAGACAGCGACAGAGGCAGAGGCAGAGACAGAGACAGAGACAGAGACAGAGACAGAGACAGAGACAGAGACTGAGACAGATACAGAGACAGAGACAGAGACAGAGACAGAGACAGAAACAGAGACAGAGAAAGATAGGCGGACAGAGACAGAGGCAGAGACAGAGACAGAGAGAGAGACGGAGACAGAGACAGAGACTGAGACGGAGACAGAGACAGCGGCAGAGACACGGACGGAGACAGAGACAGAGATACAGACAGAGACAGAGACAGAGGCAGAGACAGAGCCAGGGACAGAGACAGAGACAGAGACAGAGACAGAAACAGAGACAGAAACAGAGACAGAGACAGAGACAGCGACAGAGACAGAGACAGAGACGGAGACAGAGGCAGAGACAGAGCCAGGGACAGAGACAGAGACAGAGACTGAGGGAGAGATAGCGACAGAGACAGAGACAGAGACTGATACAGAGACAGAGACAGAGACAGAGACAGGAACAGAGAAAGAGACAGAGACAGAGACAGAGACAGAAACAGAGACAGAGAAAGATAGGCGGACAGAGACAGAGGCAGAGACAGAGACAGAGAGAGAGACGGAGACAGAGACAGAGACTGAGACGGAGACAGAGACAGAGACGGAGACAGTGACAGAGACAGAGACAGAGGCAGAGACAGAGACAGAGACAGAGACAGAGACAGAGACAGAGACAGAGACATAAACAGAGACAGAGACAGAGACAGAGACAGAGACAGCGACAGAGACAGAGACAGAGACAGAAACAGAGACAGAGAAAGATAGGCGGACAGAGACAGAGGCAGAGACAGAGACAGAGAGAGAGACGGAGACAGAGACAGAGACTGAGACGGAGACAGAGACAGCGGCAGAGACACGGACGGAGACAGAGACAGAGACACAGACAGAGACAGAGACAGAGACAGAGACAGAGGCAGAGACAGAGACAGAGACGGAGACAGAGACAGAGACAGAGACGGAGACAGTGACAGAGAGAGAGACGGAGACAGAGACAGAGACAGAGACAGAGACAGAGACAGAGACAGAGACAGAGACGGAGACAGAGACAGAGACGGAGACAGAGACAGAGACAGAGACAGGGACAGAGACAGAGACAGAGACACAGACAGAGACAGAGACAGAGGCAGAGGCAGAGACAGAGACAGAGACAGAGACAGAGACTGATACAGAGACAAGGACAGAGACAGAGACAGAAACAGAGAAAGAGACGGAGACAGTGACAGAGACAGAGACAGAGGCAGAGACGGAGACAAAGACCGAGACAGCCGCAAAGACTGAGACAGAGGCAGAGACAGAGACAGAGACAGAGACAGAGACATAGACAGAGACAGAGACAGAGACAGAGACAGAGACAGAGACAGAGACAGAGACAGAGACAGAGACAGAGACAGAGACAGAGACGGAGACAGAGGCAGAGACAGAGCCAGGGACAGAGACAGAGAGAGAGACTGAGGGAGAGACAGCGACAGAGACAGAGACAGAGACTGATACAGAGACAGAGACAGAGACAGAGACAGAAACAGAGAAAGAGACAGAGACAGAGACAGAGACAGAGACAGAGACAGAGACAGAGACAGAGACAGAGACAGAGACAGAGACACAGACAGAGACAGAAACAGAGACAGAGACAGATACGCGGACAGAGACAGAGACAGAAACAGAGACCGAGAAAGATACGCGGACAGAGACAGAGGCAGAGACAGAGACAGAGAGAGAGACAGAGACAGAGACAGAGACTGAGACGGAGACAGAGACAGCGGCAGAGACAGGGACAGAGACAGAGACAGAGACAGAGACAGAGACAGAGACAGAGACAGAGACTGAGACAGATACAGAGACAGAGACAGAGACAGAGACAGAGACAGAGACAGAAACAGAGACAGAGAAAGATACGCGGACAGAGACAGAGGCAGAGACAGAGACAGAGAGAGAGACGGAGACAGAGACAGAGACTGAGACGGAGACAGAGACAGCGGCAGAGACACGGACGGAGACAGAGACAGAGATACAGACAGAGACAGAGACAGAGGCAGAGACAGAGCCAGGGACAGAGACAGAGACAGAGACAGAGACAGAAACAGAGACAGAAACAGAGACAGAGACAGAGACAGCGACAGAGACAGAGACAGAGACGGAGACAGAGGCAGAGACAGAGCCAGGGACAGAGACAGAGACAGAGACTGAGGGAGAGATAGCGACAGAGACAGAGACAGAGACTGATACAGAGACAGAGACAGAGACAGAGACAGGAACAGAGAAAGAGACAGAGACAGAGACAGAGACAGAAACAGAGACAGAGAAAGATAGGCGGACAGAGACAGAGGCAGAGACAGAGACAGAGAGAGAGACGGAGACAGAGACAGAGACTGAGACGGAGACAGAGACAGAGACGGAGACAGTGACAGAGACAGAGACAGAGGCAGAGACAGAGACAGAGACAGAGACAGAGACAGAGACAGAGACAGAGACATAAACAGAGACAGAGACAGAGACAGAGACAGAGACAGCGACAGAGACAGAGACAGAGACAGAAACAGAGACAGAGAAAGATAGGCGGACAGAGACAGAGGCAGAGACAGAGACAGAGAGAGAGACGGAGACAGAGACAGAGACTGAGACGGAGACAGAGACAGCGGCAGAGACACGGACGGAGACAGAGACAGAGACACAGACAGAGACAGAGACAGAGACAGAGACAGAGGCAGAGACAGAGACAGAGACGGAGACAGAGACAGAGACAGAGACGGAGACAGTGACAGAGAGAGAGACGGAGACAGAGACAGAGACAGAGACAGAGACAGAGACAGAGACAGAGACAGAGACGGAGACAGAGACAGAGACGGAGACAGAGACAGAGACAGAGACAGGGACAGAGACAGAGACAGAGACACAGACAGAGACAGAGACAGAGGCAGAGGCAGAGACAGAGACAGAGACAGAGACAGAGACTGATACAGAGACAAGGACAGAGACAGAGACAGAAACAGAGAAAGAGACGGAGACAGTGACAGAGACAGAGACAGAGGCAGAGACGGAGACAAAGACCGAGACAGCCGCAAAGACTGAGACAGAGGCAGAGACAGAGACAGAGACAGAGACAGAGACATAGACAGAGACAGAGACAGAGACAGAGACAGAGACAGAGACAGAGACAGAGACAGAGACAGAGACAGAGACAGAGACAGAGACGGAGACAGAGGCAGAGACAGAGCCAGGGACAGAGACAGAGAGAGAGACTGAGGGAGAGACAGCGACAGAGACAGAGACAGAGACTGATACAGAGACAGAGACAGAGACAGAGACAGAAACAGAGAAAGAGACAGAGACAGAGACAGAGACAGAGACAGAGACAGAGACAGAGACAGAGACAGAGACAGAGACAGAGACACAGACAGAGACAGAAACAGAGACAGAGACAGATACGCGGACAGAGACAGAGACAGAAACAGAGACCGAGAAAGATACGCGGACAGAGACAGAGGCAGAGACAGAGACAGAGAGAGAGACAGAGACAGAGACAGAGACTGAGACGGAGACAGAGACAGCGGCAGAGACAGGGACAGAGACAGAGACAGAGACAGAGACAGAGACAGAGACAGAGACAGAGACTGAGACAGATACAGAGACAGAGACAGAGACAGAGACAGAGACAGAGACAGAAACAGAGACAGAGAAAGATACGCGGACAGAGACAGAGGCAGAGACAGAGACAGAGAGAGAGACGGAGACAGAGACAGAGACTGAGACGGAGACAGAGACAGCGGCAGAGACACGGACGGAGACAGAGACAGAGATACAGACAGAGACAGAGACAGAGGCAGAGACAGAGCCAGGGACAGAGACAGAGACAGAGACTGAGGCAGAGACAGCGACAGAGACAGAGACAGAGACAGAGACAGAGGCAGAGGCAGAGACAGAGACAGAGACAGAGACAGAGACAGAGGCAGAGGCAGAGACAGAGACAGAGACAGTGGCAGAGACAGGGACAGGGACAGAGACGTAGACAGAGACAGATACGGAGACATAGAAAGAGACAGAGACAGAGACAGAGACAGAGACAGAGACGGAGACAGTGACAGAGACAGAGACAGAGGCAGAGACGGAGGCAAAGACCGAGACAGACGCAGAGACTGAGACAGAGGCAGAGACAGAGACAGAGACAGAGACAGAGACATAGACAGAGACAGAGACAGAGACAGAGACAGAGACAGAGACAGAGACAGAGACTGAGACAGAGACAGAGACATAGACGGAGACAGAGACAGAGACAGAGACATAGACGGAGACAGAGACAGAGACAGAGACAAAGACAGCGACAGAGACAGAGACAGAGACAGAAACAGAGACAGAGAAAGATACGCGGACAGAGACAGAGGCAGAGACAGAGACAGAGAGAGAGACGGAGACAGAGACAGAGACTGAGACGGAGACAGAGACAGCGGCAGAGACACGGACGGAGACAGATACAGAGACAGAGGCAGAGACAGAGCAAGGGACAGAGACAGAGACAGAGACTGAGGGAGAGACAGCGACAGAGACAGAGACAGAGACAGAGATAGAGGCAGAGGCAGAGACAGAGACAGAGACAGAGACAGAGACAGAGACAGAGACAGAGACTGAGACAGAGACAGAGACAGAGACAGAGACAGAGACAGAGACTGAGGGAGAGACAGCGACAGAGACAGAGACAGAAACAGAGACAGAGACAGAGGCAGAGGCAGAGACAGAGACAGAGACAGTGGCAGAGACAGGGACAGGGACAGAGTCGGAGACAGAGACAGATACGGAGACATAGACAGAGACAGAGACTGAGACAGAGACAGAGACAGAGACGGAGACAGTGACAGAGACAGAGACAGAGGCAGAGACGGAGGCAAAGACCGAGACAGACGCAGAGACTGAGACAGAGGCAGAGACAGAGACAGAGACAGAGACAGAGACATAGACAGAGACAGAGACAGAGACAGAGACAGTGACAGAGACAGAGACAGAGACAGAGACAGAGACAGAGACAGAGACAGAGACAGAGACTGAGACAGAGACAGAGACAGAGACAGAGACAGAGACAGAGACAGAGACAGAGACAGAAACAGAGACAGAGACAGAGACAGAGACAGAGACAGAGACAGAGACAGCGACAGAGGCAGAGGCAGAGACAGAGACAGAGACAGAGACAGAGACAGAGACAGAGACAGAGACTGAGACAGATACAGAGACAGAGACAGAGACAGAGACACAGACAGAAACAGAGACAGAGAAAGATAGGCGGACAGAGACAGAGGCAGAGACAGAGACAGAGAGAGATACGGAGACAGAGACAGAGACTGAGACGGAGGCAGAGACGGAGACAAAGACCGAGACAGACGCAGAGACTGAGACAGAGGCAGAGACAGAGACAGAGACAGAGACAGAGACAGAGACAGAGACACAGACAGAGACAGAAACAGAGACAGAGACAGATACGCGGACAGAGACAGAGACAGAAACAGAGACCGAGAAAGATACGCGGACAGAGACAGAGGCAGAGGCAGAGACAGAGAGAGAGACAGAGACAGAGACAGAGACTGAGACGGAGACAGAGACAGCGGCAGAGACAGGGACAGAGACAGAGACAGAGACAGAGACAGAGACAGAGACAGAGACAGAGACTGAGACAGATACAGAGACAGAGACAGAGACAGAGACAGAGACAGAAACAGAGACAGAGAAAGATACGCGGACAGAGACAGAGGCAGAGACAGAGACAGAGAGAGAGACGGAGACAGAGACAGAGACTGAGACGGAGACAGAGACAGCGGCAGAGACACGGACGGAGACAGAGACAGAGATACAGACAGAGACAGAGACAGAGGCAGAGACAGAGCCAGGGACAGAGACAGAGACAGAGACTGAGGCAGAGACAGCGACAGAGACAGAGACAGAGACAGAGACAGAGGCAGAGGCAGAGACAGAGACAGAGACAGAGACAGAGACAGAGACAGAGACAGAGACAGAGGCAGAGGCAGAGACAGAGACAGAGACAGTGGCAGAGACAGGGACAGGGACAGAGACGTAGACAGAGACAGATACGGAGACATAGAAAGAGACAGAGACAGAGACAGAGACAGAGACGGAGACAGTGACAGAGACAGAGACAGAGGCAGATACGGAGGCAAAGACCGAGACAGACGCAGAGACTGAGACAGAGGCAGAGACAGAGACAGAAACAGAGACAGAGACATAGACATAGACAGAGACAGAGACAGAGACAGAGACAGAGACAGAGACAGAGACAGAGACTGAGACAGAGTCAGAGACAGAGACACTGACAGAGACAGAGACGGAGATAGAGACAGAGACAGAGACAGAGACGGAGACAGAGGCAGAGACAGAGCCAGGGACAGAGACAGAGACAGAGGGAGAGACAGCGACAGAGACAGAGACAGAAACAGAAACAGAGACAGAGACAGAAACGCGGACAGAGACAGAGACAGAGACAGAGACAGAGACAGAGACAGAGACAGAGACAGAGACAGAAACAGAGACAGAGACAGAGACAGAGACAGAGACAGAGACAGAGACAGAGACAGCGGCAGAGGCAGAGGCAGAGACAGAGACAGAGACAGAGACAGAGACAGAGACAGAGACAGAGACAGAGACAGAGACAGAGACAGAGACAGAGACAGAGACAGAGACAGAGACAGAGACAGAGACAGAGACAGAGACAGAGACAGAGGCAGAGGCAGAGACAGAGACAGAGACAGTGGCAGAGACAGGGACAGGGACAGAGACGGAGACAGAGACAGAGACACAGACAGAGACAGAGACAGAGACATAAACAGAGACAGAGACAGAGACAGAGACAGAGACAGCGACAGAGACAGAGACAGAGACAGAGACAGAGACAGAGACAGAGACAGAGACAGAGACAGAGACAGAGACAGAGACAGAGACAGAGACAGAGACAGAGACAGAGACAGAGACAGAGACTGAGGGAGAGACAGCGACGGAGACAGAGACAGAAACAGAGACAGAGACTGAGGGAGAGACAGCGACAGAGACAGAGACAGAGACAGAGACAGAGGCAGAGGCAGAGACAGAGACAGAGACAGAGACAGAGACAGAGACAGAGACAGAGACAGAGACAGAGACAGAGACAGAGACAGAGACAGAGACAGAGACAGAGACAGAGACAGAGACAGAGACAGAGGCAGAGGCAGAGACAGAGACAGAGACAGTGGCAGAGACAGGGACAGGGACAGAGACGGAGACAGAGACAGATACGGAGACATAGACAGAGACAGAGACTGAGACAGAGACAGAGACAGAGACGGAGACAGTGATAGAGACAGAGACAGAGGCAGAGACGGAGGCAAAGACCGAGACAGACGCAGAGACTGAGACAGAGGCAGAGACAGAGACAGAGACAGAGACAGAGACATAGACAGAGACAGAGACAGAGACAGAGACAGTGACAGAGACAGAGACAGAGACAGAGACAGAGACAGAGACAGAGACAGAGACAGAGACAGAGACAGAGACAGAGACTGAGACAGAGACAGAGACAGAGACAGAGACAGAGACAGAGACAGAGACAGAGACAGAGACAGAAACAGAGACAGAGACAGAGACAGAGACAGAGACAGAGACAGAGACAGCGACAGAGGCAGAGGCAGAGACAGAGACAGAGACAGAGACAGAGACAGAGACAGAGACAGAGACTGAGACAGATACAGAGACAGAGACAGAGACAGAGACAGAGACAGAAACAGAGACAGAGAAAGATAGGCGGACAGAGACAGAGGCAGAGACAGAGACAGAGAGAGAGACGGAGACAGAGACAGAGACTGAGACGGAGACAGAGACAGCGGCAGAGACACGGACGGAGACAGAGACAGAGATACAGACAGAGACAGAGACAGAGGCAGAGACAGAGCCAGGGACAGAGACAGAGACAGAGACTGAGGCAGAGACAGCGACAGAGACAGAGACAGAGACAGAGACAGAGGCAGAGGCAGAGACAGAGACAGAGACAGAGACAGAGACAGAGACAGAGACAGAGGCAGAGGCAGAGACAGAGACAGAGACAGTGGCAGAGACAGGGACAGGGACAGAGACGTAGACAGAGACAGATACGGAGACATAGAAAGAGACAGAGACAGAGACAGAGACAGAGACAGAGACGGAGACAGTGACAGAGACAGAGACAGAGGCAGAGACGGAGGCAAAGACCGAGACAGACGCAGAGACTGAGACAGAGGCAGAGACAGAGACAGAGACAGAGACAGAGACATAGACATAGACAGAGACAGAGACAGAGACAGAGACAGAGACAGAGACAGAGACAGAGACTGAGACAGAGTCAGAGACAGAGACACTGACAGAGACAGAGACGGAGATAGAGACAGAGACAGAGACAGAGACGGAGACAGAGGCAGAGACAGAGCCAGGGACAGAGACAGAGACAGAGGGAGAGACAGCGACAGAGACAGAGACAGAAACAGAAACAGAGACAGAGACAGAAACGCGGACAGAGACAGAGGCAGAGACAGAGACAGAGAGAGAGACGGAGACAGAGACAGAGACTGAGACGGAGACAGAGACGGCGGCAGAGACAGGGACGGAGACAGAGACAGAGACACGGACAGAGACAGAGACAGAGACAGAGACAGAGACAGAGACAGAGACAGAGACAGAGACAGAGACAGAGACAGAAACAGCGACAGAGACAGAGACAGCGACAGAGACAGAGACAGAGACAGAGACAGAGACAGAGACAGAGACAGAGACACAGACAGAGACAGAGACAGAGGCAGAGACAGAGACAGAGACAGAGATAGAGACAGAGACAGAGACAGAGACAGAGACAGACACAGAGACAGAGACAGAGGCAGAGACAGAGGCAGAGACAGAGACAGAGACAGAGGCAGAGACAGAGACAGAGACAGAGACAGAGACAGAGACAGAGACAGACACACAGACAGAGACAGAGACAGAGACAGAGACAGAGGCAGAGACAGAGACAGAGACAGAGATAGAGACAGAGACAGAGACAGAGACAGACACAGAGACAGAGACAGAGGCAGAGACAGAGGCAGAGACAGAGACAGAGACAGAGGCAGAGACAGAGACAGCGACAGAGACAGAGACAGAGACAGAGACAGAGAGAGAGACACAGACAGAGACAGAGACAGAGACAGAGGCAGAGACAGAGACAGAGACAGAGACAGAGACAGAGACAGAGACAGAGACGGAGACAGAGGCAGAGACAGAGCCAGGGACAGAGACAGAGACAGAGACTGAGGGAGAGACAGCGACAGAGACAGAGACAGAGACTGATACAGAGACAGAGACAGAGACAGAGACAGAAACAGAGAAAGAGACAGAGACAGAGACAGAGACGGAGACAGTGACAGGGACAGAGACAGAGGCAGAGACGGAGACAAAGACCGAGACAGACGCAGAGACTGAGACAGAGGCAGAGACAGAGACAGAGACAGAGACAGAGACGGAGACAGAGACAGAGACAGAGACAGAGACAGAGACAGAGACAGAGACAGAAACAGCGACAGAGACAGAGACAGCGACAGAGACAGAGACAGAGACAGAGACAGAGACAGAGACAGAGACACAGACAGAGACAGAGACAGAGGCAGAGACAGAGACAGAGACTGAGACAGATACAGAGACAGAGACAGAGACAGAGACAGACACAGAGACAGACACAGAGGCAGAGACAGAGACAGAGACAGAGACAGAGACAGAGACAGAGACAGAGGCAGAGACAGAGACAGAGACAGAGACAGAGACAGAGACAGAGACTGATACAGAGACAGAGACAGAGACAGAGACAGAAACAGAGAAAGAGACGGAGACAGTGACAGAGACAGAGACAGAGGCAGAGACGGAGACAAAGACCGAGACAGCCGCAGAGACTGAGACAGAGGCAGAGACAGAGACAGAGACAGAGACAGAGACATAGGCAGAGACAGAGACAGAGACAGAGACAGAGACAGAGACAGAGACAGAGGGAGAGACAGCGACAGAGACAGAGACAGAGACAGAGACAGAGGCAGAGGCAGAGACAGAGACAGAGACAGAGACAGAGACAGAGACAGAGACAGAGACTGAGGGAGAGACAGCGACAGAGACAGAGACAGAAACAGAGACAGAGACTGAGGGAGAGACAGCGACAGAGACAGAGACCGAGACAGAGACAGAGGCAGAGGCAGAGACAGAGACAGAGACAGAGACAGAGACAGAGACAGAGACAGAGACAGAGAAAGATAGGCGGACAGAGACAGAGGCAGAGACAGAGACAGAGAGAGAGACGGAGACAGAGACAGAGACTGAGACGGAGACAGAGACAGCGGCAGAGACACGGACGGAGACAGAGACAGAGACAGAGACACAGACAGAGACAGAGACAGAGACAGAGACAGTGACAGAGACAGAGACGGAGACAAAGACCGAGACAGACGCAGAGACTGAGACAGAGCCAGAGACAGAGACAGAGACAGAGACAGAGACAGAGACAGAGACAGAGACAGAGACAGAGACATAGACAGAGACAGAGACAGAGACAGAGACAGAAACAGAGACAGAGAAAGATACGCGGACAGAGACAGAGGCAGAGACAGAGACAGAGAGAGAGACGGAGACAGAGACAGAGACTGAGACGGAGACAGAGACAGCGGCAGAGACACGGACGGAGACAGAGACAGAGACAGAGGCAGAGACAGAGCCAGGGACAGAGACAGAGACAGAGACTGAGGGAGAGACAGCGACATAGACAGAGACAGAGACAGAGATAGAGGCAGAGGCAGAGACAGAGACAGAGACAGAGACAGAGACAGAGACAGAGACAGAGACAGAGACAGAGACAGAGACAGAGACAGAGACAGAGACAGAGACAGAGACAGAGACAGAGACAGAGACAGAGACAGAGACAGAGACAGAGACAGAGACAGAGACAGAGACAGAGACAGAGACAGAGACAGAGACAGAGACAGAGACAGAGACAGAGACAGAGACAGAGACAGAGACTGAGGGAGAGACAGCGACAGAGACAGAGACAGAAACAGAGACAGAGACTGAGGGAGAGACAGCGACAGAGACAGAGACAGAGACAGAGACAGAGACAGAGGCAGAGGCAGAGACAGATACAGAGACAGAGACAGAGACAGAGACAGAGACAGAGACAGAGACAGAGACAGAGACAGAGACAGAGACAGAGACAGAGACAGTGGCAGAGACAGGGACAGGGACAGAGACGGAGACAGAGACAGATACGGAGACATAGACAGAGACAGAGACAGATACGGAGACATAGACAGAGACAGAGACTGAGACAGAGACAGAGACAGAGACGGAGACAGTGACAGAGACAGAGACAGAGGCAGAGACGGAGGCAAAGACCGAGACAGACGCAGAGACTGAGACAGAGGCAGAGACAGAGACAGAGACAGAGACAGAGACATAGACAGAGACAGAGACAGAGACAGAGACAGAGACAGAGTCAGAGACAGAGACAGAGACAGAGACAGAGGCAGAGACGGAGACAAAGACCGAGACAGACGCAGAGACTGAGGCAGAGGCAGAGACAGAGACAGTGACAGAGACAGAGACAGAGACAGAGACAGAGACAGAGACAGAGACAGAGACAGAGACAGAGACAGAGACAGAGACAGTGACAGAGACAGAGACAGAGACAGAGACAGAGACAGAGACAGAGACAGAGACAGAGACAGAGACAGAGACAGAGACAGAGACAGAGACAGAGACAGAGACAGAGACAGAGGCAGAGACAGAGACAGAGACAGAGACAGAGACAGAGACAGAGACAGAGACAGAGACAGAGACAAAGACAGAGACAGCGGCAGAGACACGGACGGAGACAGAGACAGAAACAGAGACAGAGACAGAGACAGAGACGGAGACACAGGCAGAGACAGAGCCAGGGACAGAGACAGAGAGAGACAGAGGGAGAGACAGCGACAGAGACAGAGACAGAGACAGAGACAGAGACAGAGAGAGACAGAGGGGGAGACAGCGACAGAGACAGAGACAGAGACAGAGACAGAGACAGAGACAGAGACAGAGACAGAGACAGAGACAGAGACAGAGACAGAGACAGAGGCAGAGACAGAGACAGAGACAGAGACAGAGACAGAGACAGAGACAGAGACAGAGACAGAGACAGCGACAGAGACAGAGACAGAGACTGAGACAGAGGCAGAGACAGAGCCAGGGACAGAGACAGAGACAGAGACTGAGGGAGAGATAGCGACAGAGACAGAGACAGAGACTGATACAGAGACAGAGACAGAGACAGAGACAGGAACAGAGAAAGAGACAGAGACAGAGACAGAGACAGAGACAGAGACAGAGACAGAAACAGAGACAGAGACAGAGACAGAGACAGAGACAGAGACAGAGACAGCGACAGAGGCAGAGGCAGAGACAGAGACAGAGACAGAGACAGAGACAGAGACAGAGACAGAGACTGAGACAGATACAGAGACAGAGACAGAGACAGAGACAGAGACAGAAACAGAGACAGAGAAAGATAGGCGGACAGAGACAGAGGCAGAGACAGAGACAGAGAGAGAGACGGAGACAGAGACAGAGACTGAGACGGAGACAGAGACAGCGGCAGAGACACGGACGGAGACAGAGACAGAGATACAGACAGAGACAGAGACAGAGGCAGAGACAGAGCCAGGGACAGAGACAGAGACAGAGACTGAGGCAGAGACAGCGACAGAGACAGAGACAGAGACAGAGACAGAGGCAGAGGCAGAGACAGAGACAGAGACAGAGACAGAGACAGAGACAGAGACAGAGACAGAGACAGAGGCAGAGGCAGAGACAGAGACAGAGACAGTGGCAGAGACAGGGACAGGGACAGAGACGTAGACAGAGACAGATACGGAGACATAGAAAGAGACAGAGACAGAGACAGAGACAGAGACAGAGACGGAGACAGTGACAGAGACAGAGACAGAGGCAGAGACGGAGGCAAAGACCGAGACAGACGCAGAGACTGAGACAGAGGCAGAGACAGAGACAGAGACAGAGACAGAGACATAGACATAGACAGAGACAGAGACAGAGACAGAGACAGAGACAGAGACAGAGACAGAGACTGAGACAGAGTCAGAGACAGAGACACTGACAGAGACAGAGACGGAGATAGAGACAGAGACAGAGACAGAGACGGAGACAGAGGCAGAGACAGAGCCAGGGACAGAGACAGAGACAGAGACAGAGGCAGAGACAGAGACAGAGACTGAGACAGATACAGAGACAGAGACAGAGACAGAGACAGACACAGAGACAGACACAGAGGCAGAGACAGAGACAGAGACAGAGACAGAGACAGAGACAGAGGCAGAGACAGAGACAGAGACAGAGACAGAGACAGAGACAGAGACTGATACAGAGACAGAGACAGAGACAGAGACAGAAACAGAGAAAGAGACGGAGACAGTGACAGAGACAGAGACAGAGGCAGAGACGGAGACAAAGACCGAGACAGCCGCAGAGACTGAGACAGAGGCAGAGACAGAGACAGAGACAGAGACAGAGACATAGACAGAGACAGAGACAGAGACAGAGACAGAGACAGAGATAGAGACAGAGACAGAGACAGAGACAGAGACAGACACAGAGACAGAGACAGAGGCAGAGACAGAGGCAGAGACAGAGACAGAGACAGAGGCAGAGACAGAGACAGAGACAGAGACAGAGACAGAGACAGAGACAGACACACAGACAGAGACAGAGACAGAGACAGAGACAGAGGCAGAGACAGAGACAGAGACAGAGATAGAGACAGAGACAGAGACAGAGACAGACACAGAGACAGAGACAGAGGCAGAGACAGAGGCAGAGACAGAGACAGAGACAGAGGCAGAGACAGAGACAGCGACAGAGACAGAGACAGAGACAGAGACAGAGAGAGAGACACAGACAGAGACAGAGACAGAGACAGAGGCAGAGACAGAGACAGAGACAGAGACAGAGACAGAGACAGAGACAGAGACGGAGACAGAGGCAGAGACAGAGCCAGGGACAGAGACAGAGACAGAGACTGAGGGAGAGACAGCGACAGAGACAGAGACAGAGACTGATACAGAGACAGAGACAGAGACAGAGACAGAAACAGAGAAAGAGACAGAGACAGAGACAGAGACGGAGACAGTGACAGGGACAGAGACAGAGGCAGAGACGGAGACAAAGACCGAGACAGACGCAGAGACTGAGACAGAGGCAGAGACAGAGACAGAGACAGAGACAGAGACGGAGACAGAGACAGAGACAGAGACAGAGACAGAGACAGAGACAGAGACAGAAACAGCGACAGAGACAGAGACAGCGACAGAGACAGAGACAGAGACAGAGACAGAGACAGAGACAGAGACACAGACAGAGACAGAGACAGAGGCAGAGACAGAGACAGAGACTGAGACAGATACAGAGACAGAGACAGAGACAGAGACAGACACAGAGACAGACACAGAGGCAGAGACAGAGACAGAGACAGAGACAGAGACAGAGACAGAGGCAGAGACAGAGACAGAGACAGAGACAGAGACAGAGACAGAGACTGATACAGAGACAGAGACAGAGACAGAGACAGAAACAGAGAAAGAGACGGAGACAGTGACAGAGACAGAGACAGAGGCAGAGACGGAGACAAAGACCGAGACAGCCGCAGAGACTGAGACAGAGGCAGAGACAGAGACAGAGACAGAGACAGAGACATAGACAGAGACAGAGACAGAGACAGAGACAGAGACAGAGACAGAGACAGAGGGAGAGACAGCGACAGAGACAGAGACAGAGACAGAGACAGAGGCAGAGGCAGAGACAGAGACAGAGACAGAGACAGAGACAGAGACAGAGACAGAGACTGAGGGAGAGACAGCGACAGAGACAGAGACAGAAACAGAGACAGAGACTGAGGGAGAGACAGCGACAGAGACAGAGACCGAGACAGAGACAGAGGCAGAGGCAGAGACAGAGACAGAGACAGAGACAGAGACAGAGACAGAGACAGAGACAGAGAAAGATAGGCGGACAGAGACAGAGGCAGAGACAGAGACAGAGAGAGAGACGGAGACAGAGACAGAGACTGAGACGGAGACAGAGACAGCGGCAGAGACACGGACGGAGACAGAGACAGAGACAGAGACACAGACAGAGACAGAGACAGAGACAGAGACAGTGACAGAGACAGAGACGGAGACAAAGACCGAGACAGACGCAGAGACTGAGACAGAGCCAGAGACAGAGACAGAGACAGAGACAGAGACAGAGACAGAGACAGAGACAGAGACAGAGACATAGACAGAGACAGAGACAGAGACAGAGACAGAAACAGAGACAGAGAAAGATACGCGGACAGAGACAGAGGCAGAGACAGAGACAGAGAGAGAGACGGAGACAGAGACAGAGACTGAGACGGAGACAGAGACAGCGGCAGAGACACGGACGGAGACAGAGACAGAGACAGAGGCAGAGACAGAGCCAGGGACAGAGACAGAGACAGAGACTGAGGGAGAGACAGCGACATAGACAGAGACAGAGACAGAGATAGAGGCAGAGGCAGAGACAGAGACAGAGACAGAGACAGAGACAGAGACAGAGACAGAGACAGAGACAGAGACAGAGACAGAGACAGAGACAGAGACAGAGACAGAGACAGAGACAGAGACAGAGACAGAGACAGAGACAGAGACAGAGACAGAGACAGAGACAGAGACAGAGACAGAGACAGAGACAGAGACAGAGACAGAGACAGAGACAGAGACAGAGACAGAGACTGAGGGAGAGACAGCGACAGAGACAGAGACAGAAACAGAGACAGAGACTGAGGGAGAGACAGCGACAGAGACAGAGACAGAGACAGAGACAGAGACAGAGGCAGAGGCAGAGACAGATACAGAGACAGAGACAGAGACAGAGACAGAGACAGAGACAGAGACAGAGACAGAGACAGAGACAGAGACAGAGACAGAGACAGTGGCAGAGACAGGGACAGGGACAGAGACGGAGACAGAGACAGATACGGAGACATAGACAGAGACAGAGACAGATACGGAGACATAGACAGAGACAGAGACTGAGACAGAGACAGAGACAGAGACGGAGACAGTGACAGAGACAGAGACAGAGGCAGAGACGGAGGCAAAGACCGAGACAGACGCAGAGACTGAGACAGAGGCAGAGACAGAGACAGAGACAGAGACAGAGACATAGACAGAGACAGAGACAGAGACAGAGACAGAGACAGAGTCAGAGACAGAGACAGAGACAGAGACAGAGGCAGAGACGGAGACAAAGACCGAGACAGACGCAGAGACTGAGGCAGAGGCAGAGACAGAGACAGTGACAGAGACAGAGACAGAGACAGAGACAGAGACAGAGACAGAGACAGAGACAGAGACAGAGACAGAGACAGAGACAGTGACAGAGACAGAGACAGAGACAGAGACAGAGACAGAGACAGAGACAGAGACAGAGACAGAGACAGAGACAGAGACAGAGACAGAGACAGAGACAGAGACAGAGACAGAGGCAGAGACAGAGACAGCGACAGAGACAGAGACAGAGACAGAGACAGAGAGAGAGACACAGACAGAGACAGAGACAGAGACAGAGGCAGAGACAGAGACAGAGACAGAGACAGAGACAGAGACAGAGACAGAGACGGAGACAGAGGCAGAGACAGAGCCAGGGACAGAGACAGAGACAGAGACTGAGGGAGAGACAGCGACAGAGACAGAGACAGAGACTGATACAGAGACAGAGACAGAGACAGAGACAGAAACAGAGAAAGAGACAGAGACAGAGACAGAGACAGAGACGGAGACAGTGACAGGGACAGAGACAGAGGCAGAGACGGAGACAAAGACCGAGACAGACGCAGAGACTGAGACAGAGGCAGAGACAGAGACAGAGACAGAGACAGAGACGGAGACAGAGACAGAGACAGAGACAGAGACAGAGACAGAGACAGAGACAGAAACAGCGACAGAGACAGAGACAGCGACAGAGACAGAGACAGAGACAGAGACAGAGACAGAGACAGAGACACAGACAGAGACAGAGACAGAGGCAGAGACAGAGACAGAGACTGAGACAGATACAGAGACAGAGACAGAGACAGAGACAGACACAGAGACAGACACAGAGGCAGAGACAGAGACAGAGACAGAGACAGAGACAGAGACAGAGGCAGAGACAGAGACAGAGACAGAGACAGAGACAGAGACAGAGACTGATACAGAGACAGAGACAGAGACAGAGACAGAAAGAGAGAAAGAGACGGAGACAGTGACAGAGACAGAGACAGAGACAGAGGCAGAGACGGAGACAAAGACCGAGACAGCCGCAGAGACTGAGACAGAGGCAGAGACAGAGACAGAGACAGAGACAGAGACATAGACAGAGACAGAGACAGAGACAGAGACAGAGACAGAGACAGAGACAGAGGGAGAGACAGCGACAGAGACAGAGACAGAGACAGAGACAGAGGCAGAGGCAGAGACAGAGACAGAGACAGAGACAGAGACAGAGACAGAGACAGAGACTGAGGGAGAGACAGCGACAGAGACAGAGACAGAAACAGAGACAGAGACTGAGGGAGAGACAGCGACAGAGACAGAGACCGAGACAGAGACAGAGGCAGAGGCAGAGACAGAGACAGAGACAGAGACAGAGACAGAGACAGAGACAGAGACGGAGACAGAGACAGAGACTGAGACGGAGACAGAGACAGCGGCAGAGACACGGACGGAGACAGAGACAGAGACAGAGACACAGACAGAGACAGAGACAGAGACAGAGACAGTGACAGAGACAGAGACGCAGACAAAGACCGAGACAGACGCAGAGACTGAGACAGAGCCAGAGACAGAGACAGAGACAGAGACAGAGACAGAGACAGAGACAGAGACAGAGACAGAGACATAGACAGAGACAGAGACAGAGACAGAGACAGAAACAGAGACAGAGAAAGATACGCGGACAGAGACAGAGGCAGAGACAGAGACAGAGAGAGAGACGGAGACAGAGACAGAGACTGAGACGGAGACAGAGACAGCGGCAGAGACACGGACGGAGACAGAGACAGAGACAGAGGCAGAGACAGAGCCAGGGACAGAGACAGAGACAGAGACTGAGGGAGAGACAGCGACATAGACAGAGACAGAGACAGAGATAGAGGCAGAGGCAGAGACAGAGACAGAGACAGAGACAGAGACAGAGACAGAGACAGAGACAGAGACAGAGACAGAGACAGAGACAGAGACAGAGACAGAGACAGAGACAGAGACAGAGACAGAGACAGAGACAGAGACAGAGACAGAGACAGAGACAGAGACAGAGACAGAGACAGAGACAGAGACAGAGACAGAGACAGAGACAGAGACAGAGACAGAGACAGAGACAGAGACTGAGGGAGAGACAGCGACAGAGACAGAGACAGAAACAGAGACAGAGACTGAGGGAGAGACAGCGACAGAGACAGAGACAGAGACAGAGACAGAGACAGAGGCAGAGGCAGAGACAGATACAGAGACAGAGACAGAGACAGAGACAGAGACAGAGACAGAGACAGAGACAGAGACAGAGACAGAGACAGAGACAGAGACAGTGGCAGAGACAGGGACAGGGACAGAGACGGAGACAGAGACAGATACGGAGACATAGACAGAGACAGAGACAGATACGGAGACATAGACAGAGACAGAGACTGAGACAGAGACAGAGACAGAGACGGAGACAGTGACAGAGACAGAGACAGAGGCAGAGACGGAGGCAAAGACCGAGACAGACGCAGAGACTGAGACAGAGGCAGAGACAGAGACAGAGACAGAGACAGAGACATAGACAGAGACAGAGACAGAGACAGAGACAGAGACAGAGTCAGAGACAGAGACAGAGACAGAGACAGAGGCAGAGACGGAGACAAAGACCGAGACAGACGCAGAGACTGAGGCAGAGGCAGAGACAGAGACAGTGACAGAGACAGAGACAGAGACAGAGACAGAGACAGAGACAGAGACAGAGACAGAGACAGAGACAGAGACAGAGACAGTGACAGAGACAGAGACAGAGACAGAGACAGAGACAGAGACAGAGACAGAGACAGAGACAGAGACAGAGACAGAGACAGAGACAGAGACAGAGACAGAGACAGAGACAGAGGCAGAGACAGAGACAGAGACAGAGACAGAGACAGAGACAGAGACAGAGACAGAGACAGAGACAAAGACAGAGACAGCGGCAGAGACACGGACGGAGACAGAGACAGAAACAGAGACAGAGACAGAGACAGAGACGGAGACACAGGCAGAGACAGAGCCAGGGACAGAGACAGAGAGAGACAGAGGGAGAGACAGCGACAGAGACAGAGACAGAGACAGAGACAGAGACAGAGAGAGACAGAGGGGGAGACAGCGACAGAGACAGAGACAGAGACAGAGACAGAGACAGAGACAGAGACAGAGACAGAGACAGAGACAGAGACAGAGACAGAGACAGAGGCAGAGACAGAGACAGAGACAGAGACAGAGACAGAGACAGAGACAGAGACAGAGACAGAGACAGCGACAGAGACAGAGACAGAGACTGAGACAGAGGCAGAGACAGAGCCAGGGACAGAGACAGAGACAGAGACTGAGGGAGAGATAGCGACAGAGACAGAGACAGAGACTGATACAGAGACAGAGACAGAGACAGAGACAGGAACAGAGAAAGAGACAGAGACAGAGACAGAGACAGAGACAGAGACAGAGACAGAAACAGAGACAGAGAAAGATAGGCGGACAGAGACAGAGGCAGAGACAGAGACAGAGAGAGAGACGGAGACAGAGACAGAGACTGAGACGGAGACAGAGACAGCGGCAGAGACACGGACGGAGACAGAGACAGAGACACAGACAGAGACAGAGACAGAGACAGAGACAGAGACAGATGCAGAGACAGAGACAGAGACAGAGACGGAGACAGAGGCAGAGACAAAGTCCAGGGACAGAGACAGAGACAGAGACTGAGGGAGAGATAGCGACAGAGACAGAGACAGAGACTGATACAGAGACAGAGACAGAGACAGAGACAGAGACAGGAACAGAGAAAGAGACAGAGACAGAGACAGAGACGGAGACAGTGACAGAGACAGAGACAGAGGCAGAGACAGAGACAGAGACAGAGACAGAGACAGAGACAGAGACAGAGACATAAACAGAGACAGAGACAGAGACAGAGACAGAGACAGCGACAGAGACAGAGACAGAGACAGAAACAGAGACAGAGAAAGATAGGCGGACAGAGACAGAGGCAGAGACAGAGACAGAGAGAGAGACGGAGACAGAGACAGAGACTGAGACGGAGACAGAGACAGCGGCAGAGACACGGACGGAGACAGAGACAGAGACACAGACAGAGACAGAGACAGAGACAGAGACAGAGGCAGAGACAGAGACAGAGACAGAGACGGAGACAGAGGCAGAGACAGAGCCAGGGACAGAGACAGAGACAGAGACTGAGGGAGAGATAGCGACAGAGACAGAGACAGAGACTGATACAGAGACAGAGACAGAGACAGAGATAGGAACAGAGAAAGAGACAGAGACAGAGACAGAGACGGACACAGTGACAGAGACAGAGACAGAGGCAGAGACAGAGACAGAGACAGAGACAGAGACAGAGACAGAGACAGAGACAGAGACATAAACAGAGACAGAGACAGAGACAGAGACAGAGACAGCGACAGAGACAGAGACAGAGACAGAGACAGAGACAGAGACAGAGACAGATACAGAGACAGAGACAGAGAGAGAGACGGAGACAGAGACAGAGACAGAGACAGAGACAGAGACAGAGACAGAGACAGAGACGGAGACAGAGACAGAGACGGAGACAGAGACAGAGACAGAGACAGGGACAGAGACAGAGACAGAGACACAGACAGAGACAGAGACAGAGGCAGAGGCAGAGACAGAGACAGAGACAGAGACAGAGACTGATACAGAGACAAGGACAGAGACAGAGACAGAAACAGAGAAAGAGACGGAGACAGTGACAGAGACAGAGACAGAGGCAGAGACGGAGACAAAGACCGAGACAGCCGCAAAGACTGAGACAGAGGCAGAGACAGAGACAGAGACAGAGACAGAGACATAGACAGAGACAGAGACAGAGACAGAGACAGAGACAGAGACAGAGACAGAGACAGAGACAGAGACAGAGACAGAGACAGAGACGGAGACAGAGGCAGAGACAGAGCCAGGGACAGAGACAGAGAGAGAGACTGAGGGAGAGACAGCGACAGAGACAGAGACAGAGACTGATACAGAGACAGAGACAGAGACAGAGACAGAAACAGAGAAAGAGACAGAGACAGAGACAGAGACAGAGACAGAGACAGAGACAGAGACAGAGACGGAGACAGAGACAGAGACAGAGACAGAAACAGAGACAGAGAAAGATAGGCGGACAGAGACAGAGGCAGAGACAGAGACAGAGAGAGAGACGGAGACAGAGACAGAGACTGAGACGGAGACAGAGACAGCGGCAGAGACACGGACGGAGACAGAGACAGAGACACAGACAGAGACAGAGACAGAGACAGAGACAGAGGCAGAGACAGAGACAGAGACAGAGACGGAGACAGAGGCAGAGACAGAGCCAGGGACAGAGACAGAGACAGAGACTGAGGGAGAGATAGCGACAGAGACAGAGACAGAGACTGATACAGAGACAGAGACAGAGACAGAGATAGGAACAGAGAAAGAGACAGAGACAGAGACAGAGACGGAGACAGTGACAGAGACAGAGACAGAGGCAGAGACAGAGACAGAGACAGAGACAGAGACAGAGACAGAGACAGAGACAGAGACATAAACAGAGACAGAGACAGAGACAGAGACAGAGACAGCGACAGAGACAGAGACAGAGACAGAGACAGAGACAGAGACAGAGACAGATACAGAGACAGAGACAGAGAGAGAGACGGAGACAGAGGCAGAGACAGAGACAGAGACAGAGACAGAGACATAGACAGAGACAGAGACAGAGACAGAGACAGAGACAGAGACAGAGACAGAGACAGAGACAGAGACAGAGACAGAGACAGAGACAGAGACAGAGACAGAGACGGAGACAGAGGCAGAGACAGAGCCAGGGACAGAGACAGAGAGAGAGACTGAGGGAGAGACAGCGACAGAGACAGAGACAGAGACTGATACAGAGACAGAGACAGAGACAGAGACAGAAACAGAGAAAGAGACAGAGACAGAGACAGAGACAGAGACAGAGACAGAGACAGAGACAGAGACAGAGACAGAGACAGAGACAGAGACACAGACAGAGACAGAAACAGAGACAGAGACAGATACGCGGACAGAGACAGAGACAGAAACAGAGACCGAGAAAGATACGCGGACAGAGACAGAGGCAGAGACAGAGACAGAGAGAGAGACAGAGACAGAGACAGAGACTGAGACGGAGACAGAGACAGCGGCAGAGACAGAGACAGAGACAGAGACAGAGACAGAGACAGAGACAGAGACAGAGACTGAGACAGATACAGAGACAGAGACAGAGACTGAGGGAGAGACAGCGACAGAGACAGAGACAGAGACAGAGACAGAGGCAGAGGCAGAGACAGAGACAGAGACAGAGACAGAGACAGAGACAGAGACAGAGACAGAGACAGAGACAGAGACAGAGACAGAGACAGAGACTGAGACAGAGTCAGAGACAGAGACACTGACAGAGACAGAGACGGAGATAGAGACAGAGACAGAGACAGAGACGGAGACAGAGGCAGAGGCAGAGCCAGGGACAGAGACAGAGACAGAGGGAGAGACAGCGACAGAGACAGAGACAGAGGCAGAGGCAGAGACAGAGACAGAGACAGTGGCAGAGACAGGGACAGGGACAGAGACGTAGACAGAGACAGATACGGAGACATAGAAAGAGACAGAGACAGAGACAGAGACAGAGACGGAGACAGTGACAGAGACAGAGACAGAGGCAGAGACGGAGGCAAAGACCGAGACAGACGCAGAGACTGAGACAGAGGCAGAGACAGAGACAGAGACAGGGACAGAGACATAGACAGAGACAGAGACAGAGACAGAGACAGGGACAGAGACAGAGACAGAGACTGAGACAGAGACAGAGACATAGACGGAGACAGAGACAGAGACAGAGACATAGACGGAGACAGAGACAGAGACAGAGACAAAGACAGCGACAGAGACAGAGACAGAGACAGAAACAGAGACAGAGAAAGATACGCGGACAGAGACAGAGGCAGAGACAGAGACAGAGAGAGAGACGGAGACAGAGACAGAGACTGAGACGGAGACAGAGACAGCGGCAGAGACACGGACGGAGACAGAGACAGAGACAGAGGCAGAGACAGAGCCAGGGACAGAGACAGAGACAGAGACTGAGGGAGAGACAGCGACAGAGACAGAGACAGAGACAGAGATAGAGGCAGAGGCAGAGACAGAGACAGAGACAGAGACAGAGACAGAGACAGAGACAGAGACAGAGACAGAGACAGAGACAGAGGCAGAGACAGAGACAGAGACAGAGACTGAGGGAGAGACAGCGACAGAGACAGAGACAGAAACAGAGACAGAGACTGAGGGAGAGACAGCGACAGAGACAGAGACAGAGACAGAGACAGAGGCAGAGGCAGAGACAGAGACAGAGACAGAGACAGAGACAGAGACAGAGACAGAGACAGAGACAGAGACAGAGACAGAGACAGAGACAGAGACAGAGACAGAGACAGAGACAGAGACAGAGACAGAGACAGAGACAGAGGCAGAGGCAGAGACAGAGACAGAGACAGTGGCAGAGACAGGGACAGGGACAGAGACGGAGACGGAGACAGATACGGAGACATAGACAGAGACAGAGACTGAGACAGAGACAGAGACAGAGACGGAGACAGTGACAGAGACAGAGACAGAGGCAGAGACGGAGGCAAAGACCGAGACAGACGCAGAGACTGAGACAGAGGCAGAGACAGAGACAGAGACAGAGACAGAGACATAGACAGAGACAGAGACAGAGACAGAGACAGAGACAGAGACAGAGACAGAGACAGAGACAGAGACAGAGACAGAGACAGAGACAGAGACAGAGACAGAGACAGAGACAGAGACAGAGACTGAGACAGAGACAGAGACAGAGACAGAGACAGAGACAGAGACAGAGACAGAGACAGAAACAGAGACAGAGACAGAGACAGAGACAGAGACAGAGACAGAGACAGCGACAGAGGCAGAGGCAGAGACAGAGACAGAGACAGAGACAGAGACAGAGACAGAGACAGAGACTGAGACAGATACAGAGACAGAGACAGAGACAGAGACAGAGACAGAGACAGAAACAGAGACAGAGAAAGATAGGCGGACAGAGACAGAGGCAGAGACAGAGACAGAGAGAGAGACGGAGACAGAGACAGAGACTGAGACGGAGGCAGAGACGGAGACAAAGACCGAGACAGACGCAGAGACTGAGACAGAGGCAGAGACAGAGCCAGAGACAGAGACAGAGACAGAGACAGAGACACAGACAGAGACAGAAACAGAGACAGAGACAGATACGCGGACAGAGACAGAGACAGAAACAGAGACCGAGAAAGATACGCGGACAGAGACAGAGGCAGAGGCAGAGACAGAGAGAGAGACAGAGACAGAGACAGAGACTGAGACGGAGACAGAGACAGCGGCAGAGACAGGGACAGAGACAGAGACAGAGACAGAGACAGAGACAGAGACAGAGACAGGGACTGAGACAGATACAGAGACAGAGACAGAGACAGAGACAGAGACAGAGACAGAAACAGAGACAGAGAAAGATACGCGGACAGAGACAGAGGCAGAGACAGAGACAGAGAGAGAGACGGAGACAGAGACAGAGACTGAGACGGAGACAGAGACAGCGGCAGAGACACGGACGGAGACAGAGACAGAGATACAGACAGAGACAGAGACAGAGGCAGAGACAGAGCCAGGGACAGAGACAGAGACAGAGACTGAGGCAGAGACAGCGACAGAGACAGAGACAGAGACAGAGACAGAGGCAGAGGCAGAGACAGAGACAGAGACAGAGACAGAGACAGAGACAGAGACAGAGACAGAGACAGAGGCAGAGGCAGAGACAGAGACAGAGACAGTGGCAGAGACAGGGACAGGGACAGGGACAGAGACGTAGACAGAGACAGATACGGAGACATAGAAAGAGACAGAGACAGAGACAGAGACAGAGACAGAGACGGAGACAGTGACAGAGACAGAGACAGAGGCAGAGACGGAGGCAAAGACCGAGACAGACGCAGAGACTGAGACAGAGGCAGAGACAGAGACAGAGACAGAGACAGAGACATAGACATAGACAGAGACAGAGACAGAGACAGAGACAGAGACAGAGACAGAGACAGAGACAGAGACTGAGACAGAGTCAGAGACAGAGACACTGACAGAGACAGAGACGGAGATAGAGACAGAGACAGAGACAGAGACGGAGACAGAGGCAGAGGCAGAGCCAGGGACAGAGACAGAGACAGAGGGAGAGACAGCGACAGAGACAGAGACAGAAACAGAAACAGAGACAGAGACAGAAACGCGGACAGAGACAGAGGCAGAGACAGAGACAGAGAGAGAGACGGAGACAGAGACAGAGACTGAGACGGAGACAGAGACGGCGGCAGAGACAGGGACGGAGACAGAGACAGAGACACGGACAGAGACAGAGACAGAGGCAGAGACAGAGACAGAGACAGAGACAGAGACAGAGACAGAGACAGAGACAGAGACAGAGACAGAGACAGAAACAGCGACAGAGACAGAGACAGCGACAGAGACAGAGACAGAGACAGAGACAGAGACAGAGACAGAGACACAGACAGAGACAGAGACAGAGGCAGAGACAGAGACAGAGACAGAGATAGAGACAGAGACAGAGACAGAGACAGAGACAGACACAGAGACAGAGACAGAGGCAGAGACAGAGGCAGAGACAGAGGCAGAGACAGAGACAGAGACAGAGGCAGAGACAGAGACAGAGACAGAGACAGAGCCAGGGACAGAGACAGAGACAGAGACAGAGACAGAGACAGAGACAGAGGCAGAGACAGAGACAGAGACAGAGATAGAGACAGAGACAGAGACAGAGACAGACACAGAGACAGAGACAGAGGCAGAGACAGAGGCAGAGACAGAGACAGAGACAGAGGCAGAGACAGAGACAGAGACAGAGGGAGAGACAGCGACAGAGACAGAGACAGAGACAGAGACAGAGGCAGAGGCAGAGACAGAGACAGAGACAGAGACAGAGACAGAGACAGAGACAGAGACTGAGGGAGTGACAGCGACAGAGACAGAGACAGAAACAGAGACAGAGACTGAGGGAGAGACAGCGACAGAGACAGAGACAGAGACAGAGACAGAGGCAGAGGCAGAGACAGAGACAGAGACAGAGACAGAGACAGAGACAGAGACAGAGACAGAGACAGAGACAGAGACAGAGACAGAGACAGAGACAAAGACCGAGACAGCCGCAGAGACTGAGACAGAGTCAGAGACAGAGACAGAGACAGAGACAGAGACATAGACAGAGACAGAGACAGAGAGAGAGATAGAGACAGAGACAGAGACAGAGACAGAGGGAGAGACAGCGACAGAGACAGAGACAGAGACAGAGACAGAGACAGAGGCAGAGGCAGAGACAGAGACAGAGACAGAGACAGAGACAGAGACAGAGACAGAGACTGAGGGAGAGACAGCGACAGAGACAGAGACAGAAACAGAGACAGAGACTGAGGGAGAGACAGCGACAGAGACAGAGACAGAGACAGAGACAGAGGCAGAGGCAGAGACAGAGACAGAGACAGAGACAGAGACAGAGACAGAGACAGAGACAGAGACAGAGACAGAGACAGAGACAGAGACAGAGACAGAGGCAGAGGCAGAGACAGAGACAGAGACAGTGGCAGAGAGAGGGACAGGGACAGAGACGGAGACAGAGACAGATACGGAGACATAGACAGAGACAGAGACTGAGACAGAGACAGAGACAGAGACGGAGACAGTGACAGAGACAGAGACAGAGGCAGAGACGGAGGCAAAGACCGAGACAGACACAGAGACTGAGACAGAGGCAGAGACAGAGACAGAGACAGAGACAGAGACATAGACAGAGACAGAGACAGAGACAGAGACAGAGACAGAGACAGAGACAGAGACAGAGACTGAGACAGAGACAGAGACAGAGACAGAGACTGAGACAGAGACAGAGACAGAGACAGAGACAGAGACAGAGACAGAGACAGAAACAGAGACAGAGACAGAGACAGAGACAGAGACAGAGACAGAGACAGCGACAGAGGCAGAGGCAGAGACAGAGACAGAGACAGAGACAGAGACAGAGACAGAGACAGAGACAGAGACAGAGACAGAGACAGAGACAGAGACAGAGACAGAGACTGAGACAGATACAGAGACAGAGACAGAGACAGAGACAGAGACAGAAACAGAGACAGAGAAAGATAGGCGGACAGAGACAGAGGCAGAGACAGAGACAGAGAGAGAGACGGAGACAGAGACAGAGACTGAGACGGAGACAGAGACAGCGGCAGAGACACGGACGGAGACAGAGACAGAGACAGAGACACAGACAGAGACAGAGACAGAGACAGAGACAGTGACAGAGACAGAGACGGAGACAAAGACCGAGACAGACGCAGAGACTGAGACAGAGGCAGAGACAGAGACAGAGACAGAGACAGAGACAGAGACATAGACAGAGGCAGGGACAGAGACAGAGACAGAGACAGAGACAGAGACAGAGACAGAGACAGAGACAGAGACAGAGACAGAGACAGAGACAGAGACAGAGACAGAGACAGAGACAGAGACAGAGACAGAGACAGAGACAGAGACAGAGACAGAGACAGAGACAGAGACAGAGACAGAGACAGAGACAGAGACAGAGACAGAGACAGAGACAGAGACAGAGACAGAGACAGAGACAGAGACAGAGACAGAGACATAGACAGAGACAGAGACAGAGACAGAGACAGAGACAGAGACAGAGACAGAGACAGAGACTGAGACAGAGACAGAGACATAGACGGAGACAGAGACAGAGACAGAGACATAGACGGAGACAGAGACAGAGACAGAGACAAAGGCAGCGCCTGAGACAGAGACAGAGACAGAAACAGAGACAGAGAAAGATACGCGGACAGAGACAGAGGCAGAGACAGAGACAGAGAGAGAGACGGAGACAGAGACAGCGGCAGAGACACGGACGGAGACAGAGACAGAGACAGAGGCAGAGACAGAGCCAGGGACAGAGACAGAGACAGAGACTGAGGGAGAGACAGCGACATAGACAGAGACAGAGACAGAGATAGAGGCAGAGGCAGAGACAGAGACAGAGACAGAGACAGAGACAGAGACAGAGACAGAGACAGAGACAGAGACAGAGACAGAGACAGAGACAGAGACAGAGACAGAGACAGAGACAGAGACAGAGACAGAGACAGAGACAGAGACAGAGACAGAGACAGAGACAGAGACTGAGGGAGAGACAGAGACAGAGACAGAGACAGAGACAGAGACAGAGACAGAGACAGAGACAGAGACAGAGACAGAGACAGAGACAGAAACAGAGACAGGGACAGAGACAGAGACAGAGACAGAGACAGAGACAGAGACAGAGACAGAGGCAGAGACAGAGACAGAGAGAGAGACGGAGACAGAGACAGAGACTGAGACGGAGACAGAGACAGAGGCAGAGACGGAGACAAAGACCGAGACAGACGCAGAGACTGAGACAGAGGCAGAGGCAGAGACAGAGACAGAGACGGAGACAGAGGCAGAGACAGAGCCAGGGACAGAGACAGAGAGAGACAGAGGGAGAGACAGCGACAGTGACAGAGACAGAGACAGAGGCAGAGACGGAGGCAAAGACCGAGACAGACGCAGAGACTGAGACAGAGGCAGAGACAGAGACAGAGACAGAGACAGGGACATAGACAGAGACAGAGACAGAGACAGAGACAGAGACAGAGACAGAGACAGAGACAGAGACAGAGACAGAGACAGAGACAGAGACAGAGACTGCGACAGAGACAGAGACATAGACGGAGACAGAGACAGGGACGGAGACATAGACGGAGACAGAGACAGAGACAGAGACATAGACAGCGACAGAGACAGAGACAGAGACAGAAACAGAGACAGAGAAAGATACGCGGACAGAGACAGAGGCAGAGACAGAGACAGAGAGAGAGACGGAGACAGAGACAGAGACTGAGACGGAGACAGAGACAGCGGCAGAGACACGGACGGAGACAGAGACAGAGACACAGACAGAGACAGAGACAGAGGCAGAGACAGAGCCAGGGACAGAGACAGAGACAGAGACTGAGGGAGAGACAGCGACAGAGACAGAGACAGAGACAGAGATAGAGGCAGAGGCAGAGTCAGAGACAGAGACAGAGCCAGAGACAGAGACAGAGACAGAGACAGAGACAGAGACAGAGACAGAGACAGAGACAGAGACAGAGACAGAGACAGAGACAGAGACAGAGACAGAGACAGAGACGGAGACACAGGCAGAGACAGAGCCAGGGACAGAGACAGAGAGAGACAGAGGGAGAGACAGCGACAGAGACAGAGACAGAGACAGAGGCAGAGACAGAGACAAAGACCGAGACAGACGCAGAGACTGAGGCAGAGGCAGAGACAGAGACAGTGACAGCGACAGAGACAGAGACAGAGACAGAGACAGAGACAGAGACAGAGGCAGAGACAGAGACAGAGAGAGAGACGGAGACAGAGACAGAGACTGAGATGGAGACAGAGACAGCGGCAGAGACACGTACGGAGACAGAGACAGAGACACAGACAGAGACAGAGCCAGGGACAGAGACAGAGACAGAGACTGAGGGAGAGACAGCGACAGAGACAGAGACATAGACGGAGACAGAGACAGGGACGGAGACATAGACGGAGACAGAGACAGAGACAGAGACATAGACAGCGACAGAGACAGAGACAGAGACAGAAACAGAGACAGAGAAAGATACGCGGACAGAGACAGAGGCAGAGACAGAGACAGAGAGAGAGACGGAGACAGAGACAGAGACAGAGACTGAGACGGAGACAGAGACAGCGGCAGAGACACGGACGGAGACAGAGACAGAGACACAGACAGAGACAGAGACAGAGGCAGAGACAGAGCCAGGGACAGAGACAGAGACAGAGACTGAGGGAGAGACAGCGACAGAGACAGAGACAGAGACAGAGATAGAGGCAGAGGCAGAGACAGAGACAGAGACAGAGACAGAGACAGAGACAGAGACAGAGACAGAGACAGA
>CAMAOD020000111.1:727500-735000 GCA_945859595.2 Megachile willughbiella
GACGGAAACAGAGACAGAGACAGAGACAGAGACAGAGACAGAGACAGAGACAGAGACGGAGACAGTGACAGAGACAGAGACAGAGGCAGAGACGGAGGCAAAGACCGAGACAGACGCAGAGACTGAGACAGAGGCAGAGACAGAGACAGAGACAGAGACAGAGACAGAGACATAGACAGAGACAGAGACAGAGACAGAGACAGCGACAGAGACAGAGGCAGAGACAGAGACAGAGGGAGAGACAGAGACAGAGACAGAGACGGAGACAGTGACAGAGACAGAGACAGAGGCAGAGACGGAGGCAAAGACCGAGACAGACGCAGAGACTGAGACAGAGGCAGAGACAGAGACAGAGACAGAGACAGAGACATAGACAGAGACAGAGACAGAGACAGAGACAGAGACAGAGACAGAGACAGAGACAGAGACAGAGACAGAGACAGAGACAGAGACTGAGACAGAGACAGAGACATAGACGGAGACAGAGACAGGGACGGAGACATAGACGGAGACAGAGACAGAGACAGAGACATAGACAGCGACAGAGACAGAGGCAGAGACAGAGACAGAGAGAGAGACGGAGACAGAGACAGAGACTGAGATGGAGACAGAGACAGCGGCAGAGACACGTACGGAGACAGAGACAGAGACACAGACAGAGACAGAGCCAGGGACAGAGACAGAGACAGAGACAGAGAGAGAGACGGAGACAGAGACAGAGACTGAGATGGAGACAGAGACAGCGGCAGAGACACGTACGGAGACAGAGACAGAGACACAGACAGAGACAGAGCCAGGGACAGAGACAGAGACAGAGACTGAGGGAGAGACAGCGACAGAGACAGAGACATAGACGGAGACAGAGACAGGGACGGAGACATAGACGGCGACAGAGACAGAGACAGAGGCATAGACAGCGACAGAGACAGAGACAGAGACAGAAACAGAGACAGAGAAAGATACGCGGACAGAGACAGAGGCAGAGACAGAGACAGAGAGAGAGACGGAGACAGAGACAGAGACTGAGACGGAGACAGAGACAGCGGCAGAGACACGGACGGAGACAGAGACAGAGACACAGACAGAGACAGAGACAGAGGCAGAGCCAGAGCCAGGGACAGAGACAGAGACAGAGACTGAGGGAGAGACAGCGACAGAGACAGAGACAGAGACAGAGATAGAGGCAGAGGCAGAGACAGAGACAGAGACAGAGACAGAGACAGAGACAGAGACAGAGACAGAGACAGAGACAGAGACAGAGACAGAGACAGAGACAGAGACGGAGACACAGGCAGAGACAGAGCCAGGGACAGAGACAGAGAGAGACAGAGGGAGAGACAGCGACAGAGACAGAGACAGACACAGAGGCAGAGACGGAGACAAAGACCGAGACAGACGCAGAGACTGAGACAGAGGCAGAGACAGAGACAGTGACAGCGACAGAGACAGAGACAGAGACAGAAACAGAGACAGAGGCAGAGACAGAGACAGAAACAGAGACAGAGGCAGAGACAGAGACAGAGAGAGAGACGGAGACAGAGACAGAGACTGAGACGGAGACAGAGACAGCGGCAGAGACAGAGACAGAGACAGAGACAGAGACAGAGACAGAGACAGAGACAGAGACGGAGACAGTGACAGAGACAGAGACAGAGGCAGAGACGGAGGCAAAGACCGAGACAGACGCAGAGACTGAGACAGAGGCAGAGACAGAGACAGAGACAGAGACAGAGACAGAGACATAGACAGAGACAGAGACAGAGACAGAGACAGCGACAGAGACAGAGGCAGAGACAGAGACAGAGGGAGAGACAGAGACAGAGACAGAGACGGAGACAGTGACAGAGACAGAGACAGAGGCAGAGACGGAGGCAAAGACCGAGACAGACGCAGAGACTGAGACAGAGGCAGAGACAGAGACAGAGACAGAGACAGAGACATAGACAGAGAAAGAGACGGAGACAGTGACAGAGACAGAGACAGAGGCAGAGACGGAGACAGAGACAGAGACAGAGACAGAGACAGAGACAGAGACAGAGACAGAGACAGAGACAGAGACAGAGACAGAGACAGAGACAGAGACAGAGACAGAGACAGAGACAGAGACAGAGACAGAGACTGAGACTGAGACAGAGACGGAGACAGAGACAGAGACAGAGACAGAGACAGCGACAGAGGCAGAGGCAGAGACAGAGACAGAGACATAGACAGAGACAGAGACAGAGACAGAGACAGAGACAGAGACAGAGGCAGAGGCAGAGACAGAGACAGAGACATAGACAGAGACAGAGACAGAGACAGAGACAGAGACAGAGACAGAGACAGAGACAGAGACAGAGACAGAGACAGAGACAGAGACAGAGCCAGGGACAGAGACAGAGAGAGAGACTGAGGGAGACACAGCGACAGAGACAGAGACGGAGACTGATACAGAGACAGAGACAGAGACAGAGACAGAGACAGAGACAGAGACAGAGACAGAGACAGAGACAGAGACAGAGACAGAGACAGAGACAGAGACAGAGACAGAGACAGAGACAGAGACAGAGACAGAGACAGAGACAGAGACAGAGACAGAGACAGAGACAGAGACAGAGACAGAGACAGAGACAGAGACAGAGACAGAGACAGAGACAGAGACAGAGACAGAGACAGAGACAGAGACAGAGACAGAGACAGAGACAGAGACAGAGACATAGACGGAGACAGAGACAGGGACGGAGACATAGACAGAGGCAGGGACAGAGACAGAGACAGAGACAGAGACAGAGACAGAGACAGAGACAGAGACAGAGACGGAGACAGAGACAGCGGCAGAGACACGGACGGAGACAGAGACAGAGACACAGACAGAGACAGAGACAGAGGCAGAGACAGAGCCAGAGACAGAGACAGAGACAGAGACTGAGGGAGAGACAGCGACAGAGACAGAGACAGAGACAGAGATAGAGGCAGAGGCAGAGACAGAGACAGAGACAGAGACAGAGACAGAGACAGAGACAGAGACAGAGACAGAGACAGAGACAGAGACAGAAACAGAGACAGAGACGGAGACAGAGACAGAGACAGAGACGGAGACAGTGACAGAGACAGAGACAGAAACAGAGAAAGAGACAGAGACAGAGACAGAGACGGAGACAGTAACAGAGACAGAGACAGAGGCAGAGACGGAGACAAAGACCGAGACAGACGCAGAGACTGAGACAGAGGCAGAGACAGAGACAGAGACAGAGACAGAGACAGAGACATAGACAGAGGCAGGGACAGAGACAGAGACAGAGACAGAGACAGAGACAGAGACAGAGACAGAGACAGAGACAGAGACAGAGACAGAGACAGAGACAGAGACAGAGACAGAGACAGAGACAGAGACATAGACGGAGACAGAGACAGGGACGGAGAAATAGACGGAGACAGAGACAGAGACAGAGACATAGACAGCGACAGAGACAGAGACAGAGACAGAAACAGAGACAGAGAAAGATACGCGGACAGAGACAGAGGCAGAGACAGAGACAGAGAGAGAGACGGAGACAGAGACAGAGACTGAGACGGAGACAGAGACAGCGGCAGAGACACGGACGGAGACAGAGACAGAGACACAGACAGAGACAGAGACAGAGGCAGAGACAGAGCCAGGGACAGAGACAGAGACAGAGACTGAGGGAGAGACAGCGACAGAGACAGAGACAGAGACAGAGATAGAGGCAGAGGCAGAGACAGAGACAGAGACAGAGACAGAGACAGAGACAGAGACAGAGACAGAGACAGAAACAGAGACAGAGACAGAGACAGAGACAGAGACAGAGACGGAGACAGTGACAGAGACAGAGACAGAGGCAGAGACGGAGGCAAAGACCGAGGCAGACGCAGAGACTGAGACAGAGGCAGAGACAGAGACAGAGACAGAGACAGAGACATAGACAGAGACAGAGACAGAGACAGAGACAGAGACAGAGACAGAGACAGAGACAGAGACAGAGACAGAGACTGAGACAGAGACAGAGACATAGACGGAGACAGAGACAGGGACGGAGACATAGACGGAGACAGAGACAGAGACAGAGACATAGACAGCGACAGAGACAGAGACAGAGACAGAAACAGAGACAGAGAAAGATACGCGGACAGAGACAGAGGCAGAGACAGAGACAGAGAGAGAGACGGAGACAGAGACAGAGACTGAGACGGAGACAGAGACAGCGGCAGAGGCACGGACGGAGACAGAGACAGAGACACAGACAGAGACAGAGACAGAGGCAGAGGCAGAGCCAGGGACAGAGACAGAGACAGAGACTGAGGGAGAGACAGCGACAGAGACAGAGACAGAGACAGAGATAGAGGCAGAGGCAGAGACAGAGACAGAGACAGAGACAGAGACAGAGACAGAGACAGAGACAGAGACAGAGACAGAGACAGAGACAGAGACGGAGACACAGGCAGAGACAGAGCCAGGGACAGAGACAGAGAGAGACAGAGGGAGAGACAGCGACAGAGACAGAGACAGAGACAGAGGCAGAGACGGAGACAAAGACCGAGACAGACGCAGAGACTGAGACAGAGGCAGAGACAGAGACAGTGACAGCGACAGAGACAGAGACAGAGACAGAGACAGAGACAGAGACAGAGACAGAGACAGAGACAGAGACAGAGACAGAGACAGAGACAGAGACAGAGACAGAGACAGAGACAGAGACAGAGACAGAGACAGAGACAGAGACAGAGACAGAGACAGAGACAGAGACAGAGACAGAGACAGAGACAGAGACAGAGACAGAGACAGAGACAGAGACAGAGACAGAGACAGAGACAGAGACAGAGACAGAGACAGAGACAGAGACAGAGACATAGACGGAGACAGAGACAGGGACGGAGACATAGACAGAGGCAGGGACAGAGACAGAGACAGAGACAGAGACAGAGACAGAGACAGAGACAGAGACAGAGACGGAGACAGAGACAGCGGCAGAGACACGGACGGAGACAGAGACAGAGACACAGACAGAGACAGAGACAGAGGCAGAGACAGAGCCAGAGACAGAGACAGAGACAGAGACTGAGGGAGAGACAGCGACAGAGACAGAGACAGAGACAGAGATAGAGGCAGAGGCAGAGACAGAGACAGAGACAGAGACAGAGACAGAGACAGAGACAGAGACAGAGACAGAGACAGAGACAGAAACAGAGACAGAGACGGAGACAGAGACAGAGACAGAGACGGAGACAGTGACAGAGACAGAGACAGAAACAGAGAAAGAGACAGAGACAGAGACAGAGACGGAGACAGTAACAGAGACAGAGACAGAGGCAGAGACGGAGACAAAGACCGAGACAGACGCAGAGACTGAGACAGAGGCAGAGACAGAGACAGAGACAGAGACAGAGACAGAGACATAGACAGAGGCAGGGACAGAGACAGAGACAGAGACAGAGACAGAGACAGAGACAGAGACAGAGACAGAGACAGAGACAGAGACAGAGACAGAGACAGAGACAGAGACAGAGACATAGACGGAGACAGAGACAGGGACGGAGAAATAGACGGAGACAGAGACAGAGACAGAGACATAGACAGCGACAGAGACAGAGACAGAGACAGAAACAGAGACAGAGAAAGATACGCGGACAGAGACAGAGGCAGAGACAGAGACAGAGAGAGAGACGGAGACAGAGACAGAGACTGAGACGGAGACAGAGACAGCGGCAGAGACACGGACGGAGACAGAGACAGAGACACAGACAGAGACAGAGACAGAGGCAGAGACAGAGCCAGGGACAGAGACAGAGACAGAGACTGAGGGAGAGACAGCGACAGAGACAGAGACAGAGACAGAGATAGAGGCAGAGGCAGAGACAGAGACAGAGACAGAGACAGAGACAGAGACAGAGACAGAGACAGAGACAGAAACAGAGACAGAGACAGAGACAGAGACAGAGACAGAGACGGAGACAGTGACAGAGACAGAGACAGAGGCAGAGACGGAGGCAAAGACCGAGGCAGACGCAGAGACTGAGACAGAGGCAGAGACAGAGACAGAGACAGAGACAGAGACATAGACAGAGACAGAGACAGAGACAGAGACAGAGACAGAGACAGAGACAGAGACAGAGACAGAGACAGAGACTGAGACAGAGACAGAGACATAGACGGAGACAGAGACAGGGACGGAGACATAGACGGAGACAGAGACAGAGACAGAGACATAGACAGCGACAGAGACAGAGACAGAGACAGAAACAGAGACAGAGAAAGATACGCGGACAGAGACAGAGGCAGAGACAGAGACAGAGAGAGAGACGGAGACAGAGACAGAGACTGAGACGGAGACAGAGACAGCGGCAGAGGCACGGACGGAGACAGAGACAGAGACACAGACAGAGACAGAGACAGAGGCAGAGGCAGAGCCAGGGACAGAGACAGAGACAGAGACTGAGGGAGAGACAGCGACAGAGACAGAGACAGAGACAGAGATAGAGGCAGAGGCAGAGACAGAGACAGAGACAGAGACAGAGACAGAGACAGAGACAGAGACAGAGACAGAGACAGAGACAGAGACAGAGACAGAGACGGAGACACAGGCAGAGACAGAGCCAGGGACAGAGACAGAGAGAGACAGAGGGAGAGACAGCGACAGAGACAGAGACAGAGACAGAGGCAGAGACGGAGACAAAGACCGAGACAGACGCAGAGACTGAGACAGAGGCAGAGACAGAGACAGTGACAGCGACAGAGACAGAGACAGAGACAGAGACAGAGACAGAGACAGAGACAGAGACAGAGACAGAGACAGAGACAGAGACAGAGACAGAGACAGAGACAGAGACAGAGACAGAGACAGAGACAGAGACAGAGACAGAGACAGAGACAGAGACAGAGACAGAGACAGAGACAGAGACAGAGACAGAGACAGAGACAGAGACAGAGACAGAGACAGAGAGAGAGACAGAGGCAGAGACAGAAGCAGAGACAGAGACAGAGACAGAGACAGAGACAGCGACAGAGACAGAGACAGAGACAGAGACAGAGACAGAGACAGAGACAGAGACAGAGACAGATACAGAGACAGAGACAGAGAGAGAGACGGAGACAGAGACAGAGACAGAGACAGAGACAGAGACAGAGACAGAGACAGAGACAGAGACAGAGACAGAGACAGAGACAGAGACAGAGACTGAGACAGAGACGGAGACAGAGACAGAGACAGAGACAGAGACAGAGACAGAGACAGAGACAGAGACAGAGACGGAGACAGAGACAGAGACAGAGACAGAGACAGAGACAGAGACAGAGACAGAAACAGAGACAGAGACAGAGGCAGAGACGGAGACACAGGCAGTGACAGAGCCAGGGACAGAGACAGAGAGAGACAGAGGGAGAGACAGCGACAGAGACAGAGACAGAGACAGAGGCAGAGACGGAGACAAAGACCGAGACAGACGCAGAGACTGAGACAGAGGCAGAGACAGAGACAGAGACAGAGACAGAGAAGGAGACAGAGG
>CAMAOD020000111.1:742500-755000 GCA_945859595.2 Megachile willughbiella
GAGACAGCGACAGAGACAGAGACAGAGACAGAGACAGAGATAGAGGCAGAGGCAGAGACAGAGACAGAGACAGAGACAGAGACAGAGACAGAGACAGAGACAGAGACAGCGACAGAGGCAGAGGCAGAGACAGAGACAGAGACAGAGACAGAGACAGAGACAGAGACAGAGACAGAGACAGAGACAGAGACAGAGACAGAGACAGAGACAGAGACAGAGACAGTGACTGAGACAGATACAGAGACAGAGACAGAGACGGAGACAGAGACAGAAACAGAGACAGAGAAAGATACGCGGACAGAGACAGAGGCAGAGACAGAGACAGAGAGAGAGACGGAGACAGAGACTGAGACAGATACAGAGACAGAGACAGAGACGGAGACAGAGACAGAAACAGAGACAGAGAAAGATACGCGGACAGAGACAGAGGCAGAGACAGAGACAGAGAGAGAGACGGAGACAGAGACAGAGACTGAGACGGAGACAGAGACAGCGGCAGAGACACGGACGGAGACAGAGACAGAGACACAGACAGAGACAGAGACAGAGGCAGAGACAGAGCCAGGGACAGAGACAGAGACTGAGGGAGAGACAGCGACAGAGACAGAGACAGAGACAGAGACAGAGACAGAGGCAGAGGCAGAGACAGAGACAGAGACAGAGACAGAGACAGAGACAGAGACAGAGACAGAGACAGAAACAGAGACAGAGACAGAAACAGAGACAGAGAAGGATACGCGGACAGAGACACAGACAGAGACAGAGACAGAGGCAGAGGCAGAGCCAGGGACAGAGACAGAGACAGAGACTGAGGGAGAGACAGCGACAGAGACAGAGACAGAGACAGAGACAGAGATAGAGGCAGAGGCAGAGACAGAGACGGAGACAGAGACAGAAACAGAGACAGAGAAAGATACGCGGACAGAGACAGAGGCAGAGACAGAGACAGAGAGAGAGACGGAGACAGAGACAGAGACTGAGACGGAGACAGAGACAGCGGCAGAGACACGGACGGAGACAGAGACAGAGACACAGACAGAGACAGAGACAGAGGCAGAGACAGAGCCAGGGACAGAGACAGAGACAGAGACTGAGGGAGAGACAGCGACAGAGACAGAGACAGAGACAGAGACAGAGGCAGAGGCAGAGACAGAGACAGAGACAGAGACAGAGACAGAGACAGAGACAGAGACAGAGACAGAGACAGAGACAGAAACAGAGACAGAGAAAGATACGCGGACAGAGACACAGACAGAGACAGAGACAGAGGCAGAGACAGAGCCAGGGCCAGAGACAGAGACAGAGACTGAGGGAGAGACAGCGACAGAGACAGAGACAGAGACAGAGACAGAGATAGAGGCAGAGGCAGAGACAGAGACAGAGACAGAGACAGAGACGGAGACAGAGACAGAGACAGAGACAGAGACAGAGACAGAGACAGAGACAGAGACAGAGACAGAGACAGAGACAGAGACAGAGACAGAGACAGAGACAGAGACAGAGACAGAGACAGAGACAGAGACAGAGACAGAGACAGAGACAGAGACAGAGGCAGAGGCAGAGGCAGAGACGGAGACAGAGACAGAGACAGAGACAGAAACAGAGACAGAGAAAGATACGCGGACAGAGACAGAGGCAGAGATAGAGACAGAGAGAGAGACGGAGACAGAGACAGAGACTGAGACGGCGACAGAGACAGCGGCAGAGACACGGACGGAGACAGAGACAGAGACACAGACAGAGACAGAGACAGAGAGAGAGACAGAGCCAGGGACAGAGACAGAGACAGAGACTGAGGGAGAGACAGCGACAGAGACAGAGACAGAGACAGAGACAGAGGCAGAGGCAGAGACAGAGACAGAGACAGAGACAGAGGCAGAGGCAGAGACAGAGACAGAGACAGAGACAGAGACAGAGACAGAGACAGAGGCAGAGACAGAGACAGAGACAGAGACAGAGACAGAGACAGAGACAGAGACAGAGACAGAGACAGAGACAGAGACAGAGACTGAGACAGAGACAGAGACATAGACGGAGACAGAGACAGAGACAGAGACATAGACGGAGACAGAGACAGAGACAGAGACAAAGACAGCGACAGAGACAGAGACAGAGACAGAAGCAGAGACAGAGAAAGATACGCGGACAGAGACAGAGGCAGAGACAGAGACAGAGAGAGAGACGGAGACAGAGACAGAGACTGAGACGGAGACAGAGACAGCGGCAGAGACACCGACGGAGACAGAGACAGAGACAGAGGCAGAGACAGAGCCAGGGACAGAGACAGAGACAGAGACTGAGGGAGAGACAGCGACAGAGACAGAGACAGAGACAGAGATAGAGGCAGAGGCAGAGACAGAGACAGAGACAGAGACAGAGACAGAGACAGAGACAGAGACAGAGACAGAGACAGCGACAGAGACAGAGACAGAGACAGAGACAGAGAAGAGACAGAGACAGAGACAGAGGCAGAGGCAGAGACAGAGACAGAGACAGTGGCAGAGACAGGGACAGGGACAGAGACGGAGACAGAGACAGATACGGAGACATAGACAGAGACAGAGACTGAGACAGAGACAGAGACAGAGACGGAGACAGTGACAGACACAGAGACAGAGGCAGAGACGGAGGCAAAGACCGAGACAGACGCAGAGACTGAGACAGAGGCAGAGACAGAGACAGAGACAGAGACAGAGACATAGACAGAGACAGAGACAGAGACGGAGACAGAGACAGAGACAGAGACAGAGACAGAGACAGAGACAGAGACAGAGACAGAGACTGAGACAGAGACAGAGACATAGACGGAGACAGAGACAGGGACGGAGACATAGACGGAGACATAGACGGAGACAGAGACAGAGACAGTGGCAGAGACAGGGACAGGGACAGAGACGTAGACAGAGACAGATACGGAGACATAGAAAGAGACAGAGACAGAGACAGAGACAGAGACGGAGACAGTGACAGAGACAGAGACAGAGACAGAGACGGAGACAGTGACAGAGACAGAGACAGAGGCAGAGACGGAGGCAAAGACCGAGACAGACGCAGAGACTGAGACAGAGGCAGAGACAGAGACAGAGACAGAGACAGAGACATAGACAGAGACAGAGACAGAGACAGAGACAGAGACAGAGACAGAGACAGAGACTGAGACAGAGACAGAGACATAGACGGAGACAGAGACAGAGACAGAGACATAGACGGAGACAGAGACAGAGACAGAGACAAAGACAGCGACAGAGACAGAGACAGAGACAGAAGCAGAGACAGAGAAAGATACGCGGACAGAGACAGAGGCAGAGACAGAGACAGAGAGAGAGACGGACACAGAGACAGAGACTGAGACGGAGACAGAGACAGCGGCAGAGACACCGACGGAGACAGAGACAGAGACAGAGGCAGAGACAGAGCCAGGGACAGAGACAGAGACAGAGACTGAGGGAGAGACAGCGACAGAGACAGAGACAGAGACAGAGATAGAGGCAGAGGCAGAGACAGAGACAGAGACAGAGACAGAGACAGAGACAGAGACAGAGACAGAGACAGAGACAGAGACAGAGACAGAGACAGAGACAGAGACAGAGACAGAGACAGAGACAGAGACTGAGGGAGAGACAGCGACAGAGACAGAGACAGAAACAGAGACAGAGACTGAGGGAGAGACAGCGACAGAGACAGAGACAGAGACAGAGACAGAGGCAGAGGCAGAGGCAGAGACAGAGACAGAGACAGAGACAGCGACAGAGACAGAGACAGAGACAGAGAAGAGACAGAGACAGAGACAGAGGCAGAGGCAGAGACAGAGACAGAGACAGTGGCAGAGACAGGGACAGGGACAGAGACGGAGACAGAGACAGATACGGAGACATAGACAGACACAGAGACTGAGACAGAGACAGAGACAGAGACGGAGACAGTGACAGACACAGAGACAGAGGCAGAGACGGAGGCAAAGACCGAGACAGACGCAGAGACTGAGACAGAGGCAGAGACAGAGACAGAGACAGAGACAGAGACATAGACAGAGACAGAGACAGAGACAGAGACAGAGACAGAGACAGAGACAGAGACAGAGACAGAGCCAGGGACAGAGACAGAGACAGAGACTGAGGGAGAGACAGCGACAGAGACAGAGACAGAGACAGAGATAGAGGCAGAGGCAGAGACAGAGACAGAGACAGAGACAGAGACAGAGACAGAGACAGAGACAGATACAGAGACAGAGACAGAGACAGAGACAGAGACAGAGACAGAGACAGAGACAGAGACAGAGACAGAGACAGAGACAGAGACAGAGACAGAGACAGAGACAGAGACAGAGACAGGGACAGAGACAGAGACAGAGACAGAGACAGAGACAGAGACAGAGACAGAGACAGAGACAGAAACAGAGACAGAGACAGAGACAGAGACAGAGACAGAGACAGCGACAGAGGCAGAGGCAGAGACAGAGACAGAGACAGAGACAGAGACAGAGGCAGAGGCAGAGACAGAGACAGAGACAGTGGCAGAGACAGGGACAGGGACAGAGACGGAGACAGAGACAGATACGGAGACATAGACAGAGACAGAGACTGAGACAGAGACAGAGACAGAGACGGAGACAGTGACAGACACAGAGACAGAGGCAGAGACGGAGGCAAAGACCGAGACAGACGCAGAGACTGAGACAGAGGCAGAGACAGAGACAGAGACAGAGACAGAGACATAGACAGAGACAGAGACAGAGACAGAGACAGAGACAGAGACAGAGACAGAGACAGAGACAGAGACAGAGACAGAGACAGAGACAGAGACAGAGACAGAGACAGAGACTGAGACAGAGACAGAGACATAGACGGAGACAGAGACAGGGACGGAGACATAGACGGAGACATAGACGGAGACAGAGACAGAGACAGAGACATAGACAGCGACAGAGACAGAGACAGAGACAGAGACCGAAACAGAGACAGAGAAAGATACGCGGACAGAGACAGAGGCAGAGACAGAGACAGAGAGAGAGACGGAGACAGAGACAGAGACTGAGACGGAGACAGAGGCAGCGGCAGAGACACGGACGGAGACAGAGACAGAGACGCAGACAGAGACAGAGACAGAGGCCGAGACAGAGCCAGGGACAGAGACAGAGACAGAGACTGAGGGAGAGACAGCGACAGAGACAGAGACAGAGACAGAGATAGAGGCAGAGGCAGAGACAGAGACAGAGACAGAGACAGAGACAGAGACAGAGACAGAGACAGAGACAGAGACAGAGACAGAGACAGGGACAGAGACAGAGACAGAGACAGAGACAGAGACAGAGACAGAGACAGAGACAGAGACTGAGACAGAGACAGAGACATAGACGGAGACAGAGACAGAGACAGAGACATAGACGGAGACAGAGACAGAGACAGAGACAAAGACAGCGACAGAGACAGAGACAGAGACAGAAGCAGAGACAGAGAAAGATACGCGGACAGAGACAGAGGCAGAGACAGAGACAGAGAGAGAGACGGAGACAGAGACAGAGACTGAGACGGAGACAGAGACAGCGGCAGAGACACCGACGGAGACAGAGACAGAGACAGAGGCAGAGACAGAGCCAGGGACAGAGACAGAGACAGAGACTGAGGGAGAGACAGCGACAGAGACAGAGACAGAGACAGAGATAGAGGCAGAGGCAGAGACAGAGACAGAGACAGAGACAGAGACAGAGACAGAGACAGAGACAGAGACAGAGACAGCGACAGAGACAGAGACAGAGACAGAGAAGAGACAGAGACAGAGACAGAGGCAGAGGCAGAGACAGAGACAGAGACAGTGGCAGAGACAGGGACAGGGACAGAGACGGAGACAGAGACAGATACGGAGACATAGACAGAGACAGAGACTGAGACAGAGACAGAGACAGAGACGGAGACAGTGACAGACACAGAGACAGAGGCAGAGACGGAGGCAAAGACCGAGACAGACGCAGAGACTGAGACAGAGGCAGAGACAGAGACAGAGACAGAGACAGAGACATAGACGGAGACAGAGACAGGGACGGAGACATAGACGGAGACATAGACGGAGACAGAGACAGAGACAGAGACATAGACAGCGACAGAGACAGAGACAGAGACAGAGACCGAAACAGAGACAGAGAAAGATACGCGGACAGAGACAGAGGCAGAGACAGAGACAGAGAGAGAGACGGAGACAGAGACAGAGACTGAGACGGAGACAGAGGCAGCGGCAGAGACACGGACGGAGACAGAGACAGAGACGCAGACAGAGACAGAGACAGAGGCCGAGACAGAGCCAGGGACAGAGACAGAGACAGAGACTGAGGGAGAGACAGCGACAGAGACAGAGACAGAGACAGAGATAGAGGCAGAGGCAGAGACAGAGACAGAGACAGAGACAGAGACAGAGACAGAGACAGAGACAGAGACAGAGACAGAGACAGAGACAGAGACAGGGACAGAGACAGAGACAGAGACAGAGACAGAGACAGAGACAGAGACAGAGACAGAGACTGAGACAGAGACAGAGACATAGACGGAGACAGAGACAGAGACAGAGACATAGACGGAGACAGAGACAGAGACAGAGACAAAGACAGCGACAGAGACAGAGACAGAGACAGAAGCAGAGACAGAGAAAGATACGCGGACAGAGACAGAGGCAGAGACAGAGACAGAGAGAGAGACGGAGACAGAGACAGAGACTGAGACGGAGACAGAGACAGCGGCAGAGACACCGACGGAGACAGAGACAGAGACAGAGGCAGAGACAGAGCCAGGGACAGAGACAGAGACAGAGACTGAGGGAGAGACAGCGACAGAGACAGAGACAGAGACAGAGATAGAGGCAGAGGCAGAGACAGAGACAGAGACAGAGACAGAGACAGAGACAGAGACAGAGACAGAGACAGAGACAGCGACAGAGACAGAGACAGAGACAGAGAAGAGACAGAGACAGAGACAGAGGCAGAGGCAGAGACAGAGACAGAGACAGTGGCAGAGACAGGGACAGGGACAGAGACGGAGACAGAGACAGATACGGAGACATAGACAGAGACAGAGACTGAGACAGAGACAGAGACAGAGACGGAGACAGTGACAGACACAGAGACAGAGGCAGAGACGGAGGCAAAGACCGAGACAGACGCAGAGACTGAGACAGAGGCAGAGACAGAGACAGAGACAGAGACAGAGACATAGACAGAGACAGAGACAGAGACAGAGACAGAGACAGAGACAGAGACAGAGACAGAGACAGAGACTGAGGGAGAGACAGCGACAGAGACAGAGACAGAAACAGAGACAGAGACTGAGGGAGAGACAGCGACAGAGACAGAGACAGAGACAGAGACAGAGGCAGAGGCAGAGGCAGAGACAGAGACAGAGACAGAGACAGCGACAGAGACAGAGACAGAGACAGAGAAGAGACAGAGACAGAGACAGAGGCAGAGGCAGAGACAGAGACAGAGACAGTGGCAGAGACAGGGACAGGGACAGAGACGGAGACAGAGACAGATACGGAGACATAGACAGACACAGAGACTGAGACAGAGACAGAGACAGAGACGGAGACAGTGACAGACACAGAGACAGAGGCAGAGACGGAGGCAAAGACCGAGACAGACGCAGAGACTGAGACAGAGGCAGAGACAGAGACAGAGACAGAGACAGAGACATAGACAGAGACAGAGACAGAGACAGAGACAGAGACAGAGACAGAGACAGAGACAGAGACAGAGCCAGGGACAGAGACAGAGACAGAGACTGAGGGAGAGACAGCGACAGAGACAGAGACAGAGACAGAGATAGAGGCAGAGGCAGAGACAGAGACAGAGACAGAGACAGAGACAGAGACAGAGACAGAGACAGATACAGAGACAGAGACAGAGACAGAGACAGAGACAGAGACAGAGACAGAGACAGAGACAGAGACAGAGACAGAGACAGAGACAGAGACAGAGACAGAGACAGAGACAGAGACAGAGACAGGGACAGAGACAGAGACAGAGACAGAGACAGAGACAGAGACAGAGACAGAGACAGAGACAGAAACAGAGACAGAGACAGAGACAGAGACAGAGACAGAGACAGCGACAGAGGCAGAGGCAGAGACAGAGACAGAGACAGAGACAGAGACAGAGGCAGAGGCAGAGACAGAGACAGAGACAGTGGCAGAGACAGGGACAGGGACAGAGACGGAGACAGAGACAGATACGGAGACATAGACAGAGACAGAGACTGAGACAGAGACAGAGACAGAGACGGAGACAGTGACAGACACAGAGACAGAGGCAGAGACGGAGGCAAAGACCGAGACAGACGCAGAGACTGAGACAGAGGCAGAGACAGAGACAGAGACAGAGACAGAGACATAGACAGAGACAGAGACAGAGACAGAGACAGAGACAGAGACAGAGACAGAGACAGAGACAGAGACAGAGACAGAGACAGAGACAGAGACTGAGACAGAGACAGAGACATAGACGGAGACAGAGACAGGGACGGAGACATAGACGGAGACATAGACGGAGACAGAGACAGAGACAGAGACATAGACAGCGACAGAGACAGAGACAGAGACAGAGACCGAAACAGAGACAGAGAAAGATACGCGGACAGAGACAGAGGCAGAGACAGAGACAGAGAGAGAGACGGAGACAGAGACAGAGACTGAGACGGAGACAGAGGCAGCGGCAGAGACACGGACGGAGACAGAGACAGAGACGCAGACAGAGACAGAGACAGAGGCCGAGACAGAGCCAGGGACAGAGACAGAGACAGAGACTGAGGGAGAGACAGCGACAGAGACAGAGACAGAGACAGAGATAGAGGCAGAGGCAGAGACAGAGACAGAGACAGAGACAGAGACAGAGACAGAGACAGAGACAGAGACAGAGACAGAGACAGAGACAGAGACAGGGACAGAGACAGAGACAGAGACAGAGACAGAGACAGAGACAGAGACAGAGACAGAGACAGAGACAGAGACAGAGACAGCGACAGTGGCAGAGGCAGAGACAGAGACAGAGACAGAGACAGAGACAGAGACAGAGACAGAGACAGAGACAGAGACAGAGACAGAGACAGAGACAGAGACAGAGACAGAGACAGAGACAGAGACAGAGACAGAGACTGAGACAGATACAGAGACAGAGACAGAGACAGAGACAGAGACAGAAACAGAGACAGAGAAAGATAGGCGGACAGAGACAGAGGCAGAGACAGAGACAGGGAGAGAGACGGAGACAGAGACAGAGACTGAGACGGAGACAGAGACAGACACAGAGACAGAGGCAGAGACGGAGGCAAAGACCGAGACAGACGCAGAGACTGAGACAGAGGCAGAGACAGAGACAGAGACAGAGACAGAGACATAGACAGAGACAGAGACAGAGACAGAGACAGAGACAGAGACAGAGACAGAGACAGAGCCAGGGACAGAGACAGAGACAGAGACTGAGGGAGAGACAGCGACAGAGACAGAGACAGAGACAGAGATAGAGGCAGAGGCAGAGACAGAGACAGAGACAGAGACAGAGACAGAGACAGAGACAGAGACAGAGACAGAGACAGAGACAGAGACAGAGGCAGAGACAGAGCCAGGGACAGAGACAGAGACAGAGACTGAGGGAGAGACAGCGACAGAGACAGAGACAGAGACAGAGATAGAGGCAGAGGCAGAGACAGAGACAGAGACAGAGACAGAGACAGAGACAGAGACAGAGACAGAGACAGAGACAGAGACAGAGACAGAGACAGAGACAGAGACAGAGACAGAGACAGAGACAGAGACAGAGACAGAGACAGAGACAGAGACAGAGACAGAGACTGAGGGAGAGACAGCGACAGAGACAGAGACAGAAACAGAGACAGAGACTGAGGGAGAGACAGCGACAGAGACAGAGACAGAGACAGAGACAGAGGCAGAGGCAGAGGCAGAGACAGAGACAGAGACAGAGACAGCGACAGAGACAGAGACAGAGACAGAGAAGAGACAGAGACAGAGACAGAGGCAGAGGCAGAGACAGAGACAGAGACAGTGGCAGAGACAGGGACAGGGACAGAGACGGAGACAGAGACAGATACGGAGACATAGACAGACACAGAGACTGAGACAGAGACAGAGACAGAGACGGAGACAGTGACAGACACAGAGACAGAGGCAGAGACGGAGGCAAAGACCGAGACAGACGCAGAGACTGAGACAGAGGCAGAGACAGAGACAGAGACAGAGACAGAGACAGAGACATAGACAGAGACAGAGACAGAGACAGAGCCAGAGACAGAGACAGAGACAGAGACAGAGCCAGGGACAGAGACAGAGACAGAGACTGAGGGAGAGACAGCGACAGAGACAGAGACAGAGACAGAGATAGAGGCAGAGGCAGAGACAGAGACCGAGACAGACGCAGAGACTGAGAAAGAGGCAGAGACAGAGACAGAGACAGAGACAGAGACATAGACAGAGACAGAGACAGAGACAGAGACAGAGACAGAGACAGAGACAGAGACAGAGACAGAGCCAGGGACAGAGACAGAGACAGAGACTGAGGGAGAGACAGCGACAGAGACAGAGACAGAGACAGAGATAGAGGCAGAAGCAGAGACAGAGACAGAGACAGAGACAGAGACAGAGACAGAGACAGAGACAGAGACAGAGACAGAGACAGAGACAGAGACAGAGGCAGAGACAGAGCCAGGGACAGAGACAGAGACAGAGACTGAGGGAGAGACAGCGACAGAGACAGAGACAGAGACAGAGATAGAGGCAGAGGCAGAGACAGAGACAGAGACAGAGACAGAGACAGAGACAGAGACAGAGACAGAGACAGAGACAGAGACAGAGACAGAGACAGAGACAGAGACAGAGACAGAGACAGAGACAGAGACTGAGGGAGAGACAGCGACAGAGACAGAGACAGAAACAGAGACAGAGACTGAGGGAGAGACAGCGACAGAGACAGAGACAGAGACAGAGACAGAGGCAGAGGCAGAGGCAGAGACAGAGACAGAGACAGAGACAGCGACAGAGACAGAGACAGAGACAGAGAAGAGACAGAGACAGAGACAGAGGCAGAGGCAGAGACAGAGACAGAGACAGTGGCAGAGACAGGGACAGGGACAGAGACGGAGACAGAGACAGATACGGAGACATAGACAGACACAGAGACTGAGACAGAGACAGAGACAGAGACGGAGACAGTGACAGACACAGAGACAGAGGCAGAGACGGAGGCAAAGACCGAGACAGACGCAGAGACTGAGACAGAGGCAGAGACAGAGACAGAGACAGAGACAGAGACATAGACAGAGACAGAGACAGAGACAGAGACAGAGACAGAGACAGAGACAGAGACAGAGCCAGCGACAGAGACAGAGACAGAGACTGAGGGAGAGACAGCGACAGAGACAGAGACAGAGACAGAGATAGAGGCAGAGGCAGAGACAGAGACAGAGACAGAGACAGAGACAGAGACAGAGACAGAGACAGAGACAGAGACAGAGACAGAGACAGAGACAGAGACAGAGACAGAGACAGAGACAGAGACAGAGACAGAGACAGAGACAGAGACAGAGACAGAGACAGAGACAGAGACAGAGACAGAGACAGAGACAGAGACAGAGACAGAGACAGGGACAGAGACAGAGACAGAGACAGAGACAGAGACAGAGACAGAGACAGAGACAGAGACAGAAACAGAGACAGAGACAGAGACAGAGACAGAGACAGAGACAGCGACAGAGGCAGAGGCAGAGACAGAGACAGAGACAGAGACAGAGACAGAGACAGAGACAGAGACAGAGACAGAGACAGAGACAGAGACAGAGACAGAGACAGAGACAGAGACAGAGACAGAGACTGAGACAGATACAGAGACAGAGACAGAGACAGAGACAGAGACAGAAACAGAGACAGAGAAAGATAGGCGGACAGAGACAGAGGCAGAGACAGAGACAGGGAGAGAGACGGAGACAGAGACAGAGACTGAGACGGAGACAGAGACAGCGGCAGAGAGACGGACGGAGACAGAGACAGAGACTGAGGGAGAGACAGCGACAGAGGCAGAGACAGAAACAGAGACAGAGACTGAGGGAGAGACAGCGACAGAGATAGAGACAGAGACAGAGACAGAGGCAGAGGCAGAGACAGAGACAGAGACAGAGACAGCGACAGAGACAGAGACAGAGACAGAGAAGAGACAGAGACAGAGACAGAGGCAGAGGCAGAGACAGAGACAGAGACAGTGGCAGAGACAGGGACAGGGACAGAGACGGAGACAGAGACAGATACGGAGACAGAGACAGAGACAGAGACTGAGGGAGAGACAGCGACAGAGACAGAGACAGAAACAGAGACAGAGACTGAGGGAGAGACAGCGACAGAGACAGAGACAGAGACAGAGACAGAGGCAGAGGCAGAGGCAGAGACAGAGACAGAGACAGAGACAGCGACAGAGACAGAGACAGAGACAGAGAAGAGACAGAGACAGAGACAGAGGC
>CAMAOD020000111.1:762500-785000 GCA_945859595.2 Megachile willughbiella
GAGACAGGGACAGAGGCAGAGACGGAGACAAAGACCGAGACAGTCGCAGAGACTGAGACAGAGGCAGAGGCAGAGACAGAGACAGAGACGGAGACAGAGGCAGAGACAGAGCCAGGGACAGAGACAGAGACAGAGACTGAGGGAGAGATAGCGACAGAGACAGTGACAGAGACTGATACAGAGACAGAGACAGAGACAGAGACAGGAACAGAGAAAGAGACAGAGACAGAGACAGAGACGGAGACAGTGACAGAGACAGAGACAGAGGCAGAGACAGAGACAGAGACAGAGACAGAGACAGAGACAGCGGCAGAGACACGGACGGAGACAGAGACAGAGACACAGACAGAGACAGAGACAGAGACAGAGACAGTGACAGGGACAGAGACGGAGACAGAGACAGAGACAGAGACAGAGACAGAGACAGAGACAGAGGCAGAGGCAGAGGCAGAGACAGAGACAGAGACAGAGACAGAGACAGAGACAGAGACAGAGGCAGAGACAGAGACAGAGACAGAGACAGAGACAGAGACAGAGACAGAGACAGTGACAGAGAGAGAGACAGAGACAGAGACAGAGACAGAGACTGAGACAGATACAGAGACAGAGACAGAGACAGAGACAGAGACAGAAACAGAGACAGAGAAAGATACGCGGACAGAGACAGAGGCAGAGACAGAGACAGAGAGAGAGACGGAGACAGAGACAGAGACTGAGACGGAGACAGAGACAGCGGCAGAGACACGGACGGAGACAGAGACAGAGACACAGACAGAGACAGAGACAGAGACAGAGACAGAGCCAGGGACAGAGACAGAGACAGAGACTGAGGGAGAGACAGCGACAGAGACAGAGACAGAGACAGAGACAGAGGCAGAGGCAGAGGCAGAGACAGAGACAGAGACAGAGACAGAGGCAGAGGCAGAGACAGAGACAGAGACAGAGACAGAGACAGAGACAGAGACAGAGACAGGGACAGAGACAGAGACAGAGACAGAGACAGAGACAGAGACAGAGACAGAGACAGAGACAGAGACAGCGACAGTGGCAGAGGCAGAGACAGAGACAGAGACAGAGACAGAGACAGAGACAGAGACAGAGACAGAGACAGAGACAGAGACAGAGACAGAGACAGAGACAGAGACAGAGACAGAGACAGAGACAGAGACAGAGACAGAGACAGAGACTGAGACAGATACAGAGACAGAGACAGAGACAGAGACAGAGACAGAAACAGAGACAGAGAAAGATAGGCGGACAGAGACAGAGGCAGAGACAGAGACAGGGAGAGAGACGGCGACAGAGACAGAGACTGAGACGGAGACAGAGACAGCGGCAGAGACACGGACGGAGACAGAGACAGAGACACAGACAGAGACAGAGACAGAGACAGAGACAGTGACAGAGACAGAGACGGAGACAGAGACAGAGACAGAGACAGAGACAGAGACAGAGACAGAGACAGAGACAGAGACAGAGACAGAGACAGAGACAGAGACAGAGACAGAGAAAGAGACAGAGACAGAGACAGAAACAGAGACAGAGACAGAGACAGAGACAGAGACAGCGACAGAGACAGAGACAGAGACAGAGACAGAGACAGAGACAGAGACAGAGACAGAGACAGAGACAGAGACAGAGACAGAGACAGAGACAGAGACAGATACAGAGGCAGAGACAGAGAGAGAGACGGAGACAGAGACAGAGACAGAGACAGAGACAGAGACAGAGACAGAGACAGAGACAGAGACAGAGACAGAGACAGAGACAGAGACAGAGACAGAGACAGAGACAGAGACAGAGACAGAGACAGAGACAGAAACGGAGACAGAGACAGAAACAGAGACAGAGACAGAGACAGAGACAGAGACAGAAACAGAGACAGAGACAGAGACAGAGGCGGAGACACAGGCAGAGACAGAGCCAGGGACAGAGACAGAGAGAGACAGAGGGAGAGACAGCGACAGAGACAGAGACAGGGACAGAGGCAGAGACGGAGACAAAGACCGAGACAGTCGCAGAGACTGAGACAGAGGCAGAGGCAGAGACAGAGACAGAGACGGAGACAGAGGCAGAGACAGAGCCAGGGACAGAGACAGAGACAGAGACTGAGGGAGAGATAGCGACAGAGACAGTGACAGAGACTGATACAGAGACAGAGACAGAGACAGAGACAGGAACAGAGAAAGAGACAGAGACAGAGACAGAGACGGAGACAGTGACAGAGACAGAGACAGAGGCAGAGACAGAGACAGAAACAGAGACAGAGACAGAGACAGCGGCAGAGACACGGACGGAGACAGAGACAGAGACACAGACAGAGACAGAGACAGAGACAGAGACAGAGACAGTGACAGGGACAGAGACGGAGACAGAGACAGAGACAGAGACAGAGACAGAGACAGAGGCAGAGGCAGAGGCAGAGGCAGAGACAGAGACAGAGACAGAGACAGAGACAGAGACAGAGACAGAGGCAGAGACAGAGACAGAGACAGAGACAGAGACAGAGACAGAGACAGAGACAGTGACAGAGAGAGAGACAGAGACAGAGACAGAGACAGAGACTGAGACAGATACAGAGACAGAGACAGAGACAGAGACAGAGACAGAAACAGAGACAGAGAAAGATACGCGGACAGAGACAGAGGCAGAGACAGAGACAGAGAGAGAGACGGAGACAGAGACAGAGACTGAGACGGAGACAGAGACAGCGGCAGAGACACGGACGGAGACAGAGACAGAGACACAGACAGAGACAGAGACAGAGACAGAGACAGAGCCAGGGACAGAGACAGAGACAGAGACTGAGGGAGAGACAGCGACAGAGACAGAGACAGAGACAGAGACAGAGGCAGAGGCAGAGGCAGAGACAGAGACAGAGACAGAGACAGAGGCAGAGGCAGAGACAGAGACAGAGACAGAGACAGAGACAGAGACAGAGGCAGAGGCAGAGACAGAGACAGAGACAGAGACAGAGACAGAGACAGAGACAGAGACTGAGACAGAGACAGAGACAGAGACAGAGACAGAGACTGAGACTGAGACAGATACAGAGACAGAGACAGAGACAGAGGCAGAGGCAGAGACAGAGACAGAGACAGTGGCAGAGACAGGGACAGGGACAGAGACGTAGACAGAGACAGATACGGAGACATAGAAAGAGACAGAGACAGAGACAGAGACAGAGACAGAGACGGAGACAGTGACAGAGACAGAGACAGAGGCAGAGACGGAGGCAAAGACCGAGACAGACGCAGAGACTGAGACAGAGGCAGAGACAGAGACAGAGACAGAGACAGAGACATAGACAGAGACAGCGACAGAGACAGAGACAGAGACAGAGACAGAGACAGAGACTGAGACAGAGACAGAGACATAGACGGAGACAGAGACAGAGACAGAGACATAGACGGAGACAGAGACAGAGACAGAGACAAAGACAGCGACAGAGACAGAGACAGAGATAGAAGCAGAGACAAAGAAAGATACGCGGACAGAGACAGAGGCAGAGACAGAGACAGAGAGAGAGACGGAGACAGAGACAGAGACTGAGACGGAGACAGAGGCAGAGACAGAGACAGAGACAGAGACAGCGACAGAGACAGAGACAGAGACAGAGACAGAGACAGAGACAGAGACAGAGACAGAGACAGAGACAGAGACAGAGACAGAGACAGATACAGAGGCAGAGACAGAGAGAGAGACGGAGACAGAGACAGAGACAGAGACAGAGACAGAGACAGAGACAGAGACAGAGACAGAGACAGAGACAGAGACAGAGACAGAGACAGAGACAGAGACAGAGACGGAGACAGAGACAGAAACAGAGACAGAGACAGAGACAGAGACAGAGACAGAGACAGAAACAGAGACAGAGACAGAGACAGAGGCGGAGACACAGGCAGAGACAGAGCCAGGGACAGAGACTGAGAGAGACAGAGGGAGAGACAGCGACAGAGACAGAGACAGAGACAGAGGCAGAGACGGAGACAAAGACCGAGACAGACGCAGAGACTGAGACAGAGGCAGAGACAGAGACAGAGACAGAGACGGAGACAGAGGCAGAGACAGAGCCAGGGACAGAGACAGAGACAGAGACTGAGGGAGAGATAGCGACAGAGACAGAGACAGAGACTGATACAGAGACAGAGACAGAGACAGAGACAGGAACAGAGAAAGAGACAGAGACAGAGACAGAGACGGAGACAGTGACAGAGACAGAGACAGAGGCAGAGACAGAGACAGAGACAGAGACAGAGACAGAGACAGAGACAGAGACAGAAACAGAGACAGAGACAGAGACAGAGACAGAGACAGCGACAGAGACAGAGACAGAGACAGAGACAGAGACAGAGACAGAGACAGAGACAGAGACAGAGACAGATACAGAGACAGAGACAGAGAGAGAGACGGAGACAGAGACAGAGACAGAGACAGAGACAGAGACAGAAACAGAGACAGAGACAGAGACGGAGACAGAGACAGAGACAGAGACAGGGACAGAGACAGAGACAGAGACACAGACAGAGACAGAGACAGAGACAGAGACAGAGACAGAGACAGAGACAGATACAGAGACAGAGACAGAGAGAGAGACGGAGACAGAGACAGAGACAGAGACAGAGACAGAGACAGAAACAGAGACAGAGACAGAGACGGAGACAGAGACAGAGACAGAGACAGGGACAGAGACAGAGACAGAGACACAGACAGAGACAGAGACAGAGGCAGAGGCAGAGACAGAGACAGAGACAGGGACTGATACAGAGACAGAGGCAGAGACAGAGACAGAGACAGAGACAGAGACAGAGACAGAGACAGAGACAGATACAGAGGCAGAGACAGAGAGAGAGACGGAGACAGAGACAGAGACAGAGACAGAGACAGAGACAGAGACAGAGACAGAGACAGAGACAGAGACAGAGACAGAGACAGAGACAGAGACAGAGACAGAGACAGAAACAGAGACAGAGACAGAGACAGAGACAGAGACAGCGACAGAGACAGAGACAGAGACAGAGACAGAGACAGAGACAGAGACAGAGACAGAGACAGAGACAGAGACAGATACAGAGGCAGAGACAGAGAGAGAGACGGAGACAGAGACAGAGACAGAGACAGAGACAGAGACAGAGACAGAGACAGAGACAGAGACAGAGACAGAGACAGAGACAGAGACAGAGACAGAGACAGAGACAGAGACAGAGACAGAGACAGAGACAGAGACAGAGACAGAGACGGAGACAGAGACAGAAACAGAGACAGAGACAGAGACAGAGACAGAGACAGAAACAGAGACAGAGACAGAGACAGAGGCGGAGACACAGGCAGAGACAGAGCCAGGGACAGAGACAGAGAGAGACAGAGGGAGAGACAGCGACAGAGACAGAGACAGAGACAGAGGCAGAGACGGAGACAAAGACCGAGACAGACGCAGAGACTGAGACAGAGGCAGAGACAGAGACAGAGACAGAGACGGAGACAGAGGCAGAGACAGAGCCAGGGACAGAGACAGAGACAGAGACTGAGGGAGAGATAGCGACAGAGACAGAGACAGAGACTGATACAGAGACAGAGACAGAGACAGAGACAGGAACAGAGAAAGAGACAGAGACAGAGACAGAGACGGAGACAGTGACAGAGACAGAGACAGAGGCAGAGACAGAGACAGAGACAGAGACAGAGACAGAGACAGAAACAGAGACAGAGAAAGATAGGCGGACAGAGACAGAGGCAGAGACAGAGACAGGGAGAGAGACGGAGACAGAGACAGAGACTGAGACGGAGACAGAGACAGCGGCAGAGACACGGACGGAGACAGAGACAGAGACACAGAGAGAGACAGAGACAGAGACAGAGACAGTGACAGAGACAGAGACGGAGACAGAGACAGAGACAGAGGCAGAGACAGAGACAGAGACAGAGACAGAGACAGAGACAGAGACAGAGACAGAGACAGAGACAGAGACAGAGACAGAAACAGAGACAGAGACAGAGACAGAGACACAGACAGCGACAGAGACAGAGACAGAGACAGAGACAGAGACAGAGACAGAGACAGAGACAGAGACAGAGACAGAGACAGAGACAGAGACAGAGACAGAAACGGAGACAGAGACAGAGACAGAGACAGAGACAGAGACAGAGACAGAGACAGAGACAGAGAAAGAGACAGAGACAGAGACAGAAACAGAGACAGAGACAGAGACAGAGACAGAGACAGCGACAGAGACAGAGACAGAGACAGAGACAGAGACAGAGACAGAGACAGAAACAGAGACAGAGACAGAGACAGAGACAGAGACAGCGACAGAGACAGAGACAGAGACAGAGACAGAGACAGAGACAGAGACAGAGACAGAGACAGAGACAGAGACAGATACAGAGGCAGAGACAGAGAGAGAGACGGAGACAGAGACAGAGACAGAGACAGAAACAGAGACAGAGACAGAGACAGAGGCGGAGACACAGGCAGAGACAGAGCCAGGGACAGAGACAGAGAGAGACAGAGGGAGAGACAGCGACAGAGACAGAGACGGAGACAGTGACAGAGACAGAGACAGAGGCAGAGACAGAGACAGAGACAGAGACAGAGACAGAGACAGAGACAGAGACAGAAACAGAGACAGAGACAGAGACAGAGACAGAGACAGCGACAGAGACAGAGACAGAGACAGAGACAGAGACAGAGACAGAGACAGAGACAGATACAGAGACAGAGACAGAGAGAGAGACGGAGACAGAGACAGAGACAGAGACAGAGACAGAAACAGAGACAGAGACAGAGACGGAGACAGAGACAGAGACAGAGACAGGGACAGAGACAGAGACAGAGGCACAGACAGAGACAGAGACAGAGGCAGAGGCAGAGACAGAGACAGAGACAGGGACTGATACAGAGACAGAGACAGAGACAGAGAGAGAAACAGAGAAAGAGACGGAGACAGTGACAGAGACAGAGACAGAGGCAGAGACGGAGACAAAGACCGAGACAGCCGCAAAGACTGAGACAGAGGCAGAGACAGAGACAGAGACAGAGACAGAGACAGAGACAGAGACAGAGACAGAGACAGAGACAGAGACAGAGACAGAGACAGAAACAGAGACAGAGACAGAGACAGAGACAGAGACAGCGACAGAGGCAGAGACAGAGACAGAGACAGAGACAGAGACAGAGACAGAGACAGAGACAGAGACAGAGACAGATACAGAGGCAGAGACAGAGAGAGAGACGGAGACAGAGACAGAGACAGAGACAGAGACAGAGACAGAGACAGAGACAGAGACAGAGACAGAGACAGAGACAGAGACAGAGACAGAGACAGAGACAGAGACAGAGACGGAGACAGAGACAGAAACAGAGACAGAGACAGAGACAGAGACAGAGACAGAGACAGAAACAGAGACAGAGACAGAGACAGAGGCGGAGACACAGGCAGAGACAGAGCCAGGGACAGAGACAGAGAGAGACAGAGGGAGAGACAGCGACAGAGACAGAGACAGAGACAGAGGCAGAGACGGAGACAAAGACCGAGACAGACGCAGAGACTGAGACAGAGGCAGAGACAGAGACAGAGACAGAGACGGAGACAGAGGCAGAGACAGAGCCAGGGACAGAGACAGAGACAGAGACTGAGGGAGAGATAGCGACAGAGACAGAGACAGAGACTGATACAGAGACAGAGACAGAGACAGAGACAGGAACAGAGAAAGAGACAGAGACAGAGACAGAGACGGAGACAGTGACAGAGACAGAGACAGAGGCAGAGACAGAGACAGAGACAGAGACAGAGACAGAGACAGAGACAGAGACAGAGACAGAAACAGAGACAGAGACAGAGACAGAGACAGAGACAGCGACAGAGACAGAGACAGAGACAGAGACAGAGACAGAGACAGAGACAGAGACAGATACAGAGACAGAGACAGAGAGAGAGACGGAGACAGAGACAGAGACAGAGACAGAGACAGAGACAGAGACAGAGACAGAGACGGAGACAGAGACAGAGACAGAGACAGGGACAGAGACAGAGACAGAGACACAGACAGAGACAGAGACAGAGGCAGAGGCAGAGACAGAGACAGAGACAGGGACTGATACAGAGACAGAGACAGAGACAGAGAGAGAAACAGAGAAAGAGACGGAGACAGTGACAGAGACAGAGACAGAGGCAGAGACGGAGACAAAGACCGAGACAGCCGCAAAGACTGAGACAGAGGCAGAGACAGAGACAGAGACAGAGACAGAGACAGAGACAGAGACAGAGACAGAGACAGAGACAGAGACAGAGACAGAGACAGAGACAGAGACAGAGACAGAGACAGAGACGGAGACAGAGACAGAGACAGAGACATAGACAGCGACAGAGACAGAGACGGAGACCGAAACGGAGACAGAGAAATATACGCGGACAGAGACAGAGGCAGAGACAGAGACAGAGAGAGAGACGGAGACAGAGACAGAGACTGAGACGGAGACAGACACAGCGGCAGAGACACGGACGGAGACAGAGACAGAGACACAGACAGAGACAGAGACAGAGGCAGAGACAGAGCCAGGGACAGAGACAGAGACAGAGACTGAGGGAGAGACAGCGACAGAGACAGAGACAGAGACAGGGACTGATACAGAGACAGAGACAGAGACAGAGAGAGAAACAGAGAAAGAGACGGAGACAGTGACAGAGACAGAGACAGAGGCAGAGACGGAGACAAAGACCGAGACAGCCGCAAAGACTGAGACAGAGGCAGAGACAGAGACAGAGACAGAGACAGAGACAGAGACAGAGACAGAGACAGATACAGAGGCAGAGACAGAGAGAGAGACGGAGACAGAGACAGAGACAGAGACGGAGACAGAGACAGAAACAGAGACAGAGACAGAGACAGAGACAGAGACAGAGACAGAAACAGAGACAGAGACAGAGACAGAGGCGGAGACACAGGCAGAGACAGAGCCAGGGACAGAGACAGAGAGAGACAGAGGGAGAGACAGCGACAGAGACAGAGACAGAGACAGAGGCAGAGACGGAGACAAAGACCGAGACAGACGCAGAGACTGAGACAGAGGCAGAGGCAGAGACAGAGACAGAGACGGAGACAGAGGCAGAGACAGAGCCAGGGACAGAGACAGAGACAGAGACTGAGGGAGAGATAGCGACAGAGACAGAGACAGAGACTGATACAGAGACAGAGACAGAGACAGAGACAGGAACAGAGAAAGAGACAGAGACAGAGACAGAGACGGAGACAGTGACAGAGACAGAGACAGAGGCAGAGACAGAGACAGAGACAGAGACAGAGACAGAGACAGAGACAGAGACAGCGGCAGAGACACGGACGGAGACAGAGACAGAGACACAGACAGAGACAGAGACAGAGACAGAGACAGTGACAGAGACAGAGACGGAGACAGAGACAGAGACAGAGACAGAGACAGAGACAGAGACAGAGACAGAGACAGAGACAGAGACAGAGACAGAGACAGAAACAGAGACAGAGACAGAGACAGAGACAGAGACAGCGACAGAGACAGAGACAGAGACAGAGACAGAGACAGAGACAGAGACAGAGACAGAGACAGAGACAGAGACAGAGACAGAGACAGATACAGAGGCAGAGACAGAGAGAGAGACGGAGACAGAGACAGAGACAGAGACAGAAACAGAGACAGAGACAGAGACAGAGGCGGAGACACAGGCAGAGACAGAGCCAGGGACAGAGACAGAGAGAGACAGAGGGAGAGACAGCGACAGAGACAGAGACGGAGACAGTGACAGAGACAGAGACAGAGGCAGAGACAGAGACAGAGACAGAGACAGAGACAGAGACAGAGACAGAGACAGAAACAGAGACAGAGACAGAGACAGAGACAGAGACAGCGACAGAGACAGAGACAGAGACAGAGACAGAGACAGAGACAGAGACAGAGACAGATACAGAGACAGAGACAGAGAGAGAGACGGAGACAGAGACAGAGACAGAGACAGAGACAGAAACAGAGACAGAGACAGAGACGGAGACAGAGACAGAGACAGAGACAGGGACAGAGACAGAGACAGAGACACAGACAGAGACAGAGACAGAGGCAGAGGCAGAGACAGAGACAGAGACAGGGACTGATACAGAGACAGAGACAGAGACAGAGAGAGAAACAGAGAAAGAGACGGAGACAGTGACAGAGACAGAGACAGAGGCAGAGACGGAGACAAAGACCGAGACAGCCGCAAAGACTGAGACAGAGGCAGAGACAGAGACAGAGACAGAGACAGAGACAGAGACAGAGACAGAGACAGAGACAGAGACAGAGACAGAAACAGAGACAGAGACAGAGACAGAGACAGAGACAGCGACAGAGGCAGAGACAGAGACAGAGACAGAGACAGAGACAGAGACAGAGACAGAGACAGAGACAGAGACAGATACAGAGGCAGAGACAGAGAGAGAGACGGAGACAGAGACAGAGACAGAGACAGAGACAGAGACAGAGACAGAGACAGAGACAGAGACAGAGACAGAGACAGAGACAGAGACAGAGACAGAGACAGAGACAGAGACAGAGACAGAGACAGAGACGGAGACAGAGACAGAAACAGAGACAGAGACAGAGACAGAGACAGAGACAGAGACAGAAACAGAGACAGAGACAGAGACAGAGGCGGAGACACAGGCAGAGACAGAGCCAGGGACAGAGACAGAGAGAGACAGAGGGAGAGACAGCGACAGAGACAGAGACAGAGACAGAGGCAGAGACGGAGACAAAGACCGAGACAGACGCAGAGACTGAGACAGAGGCAGAGACAGAGACAGAGACAGAGACGGAGACAGAGGCAGAGACAGAGCCAGGGACAGAGACAGAGACAGAGACTGAGGGAGAGATAGCGACAGAGACAGAGACAGAGACTGATACAGAGACAGAGACAGAGACAGAGACAGGAACAGAGAAAGAGACAGAGACAGAGACAGAGACGGAGACAGTGACAGAGACAGAGACAGAGGCAGAGACAGAGACAGAGACAGAGACAGAGACAGAGACAGAGACAGAGACAGAGACAGAAACAGAGACAGAGACAGAGACAGAGACAGAGACAGCGACAGAGACAGAGACAGAGACAGAGACAGAGACAGAGACAGAGACAGAGACAGATACAGAGACAGAGACAGAGAGAGAGACGGAGACAGAGACAGAGACAGAGACAGAGACAGAGACAGAGACAGAGACAGAGACGGAGACAGAGACAGAGACAGAGACAGGGACAGAGACAGAGACAGAGACATAGACAGCGACAGAGACAGAGACAGAGACAGAAACAGAGACAGAGAAAGATACGCGGACAGAGACAGAGGCAGAGACAGAGACAGAGAGAGAGACGGAGACAGAGACAGAGACTGAGACGGAGACAGAGACAGCGGCAGACACACGGACGGGGACAGAGACAGAGACACAGACAGAGACAGAGACAGAGGCAGAGACAGAGCCAGGGACAGAGACAGAGACAGAGACTGAGGGAGAGACAGCGACAGAGACAGAGACAGAGACAGAGATAGAGGCAGAGGCAGAGACAGAGACAGAGACAGAGACAGAGACAGAGACAGAGACAGAGACAGAGACAGAGACAGAAACAGAGACAGAGACAGAGACAGAGACAGAGACAGAGACAGAGACAGAGACAGCGACAGAGGCAGAGGCAGAGACAGAGACAGAGACAGAGACAGAGACAGAGACAGAGACAGAGACAGAGACAGAGACAGAGACAGAGACAGAGACAGACACAGAGACTGAGACAGATACAGAGACAGAGACAGCGACAGAGGCAGAGACAGAGACAGAAACAGGGACGGAGACAGAGACAGAAACAGAGACAGAGACAGAGACAGAGACAGAGACAGAGACAGAAACAGAGACAGAGACAGAAACAGAGACAGAGACAGAGACAGAGACAGAGACAGCGACAGAGACAGAGACAGAGACAGAGACAGAGACAGAGACAGAGACAGAGACAGAGACAGAGACAGAGACAGATACAGAGGCAGAGACAGAGAGAGAGACGGAGACAGAGACAGAGGCAGAGACAGAGACAGAGACAGAGACAGAGACAGAGACAGAGACAGAGACAGAGACAGAGACAGAGACAGAGACAGAGACAGAGACAGAGACAGAGACAGAGACAGAGACAGAGACAGAGACAGAGACGGAGACAGAGACAGAAACAGAGACAGAGACAGAGACAGAGACAGAGACAGAGACAGAAACAGAGACAGAGACAGAGACAGAGGCGGAGACACAGGCAGAGACAGAGAGAGACAGAGGGAGAGACAGCGACAGAGACAGAGACAGAGACAGAGGCAGAGACGGAGACAAAGACCGAGACAGACGCAGAGACTGAGACAGAGGCAGAGACAGAGACAGAGACAGAGACGGAGACAGAGGCAGAGACAGAGCCAGGGACAGAGACAGAGACAGAGACTGAGGGAGAGATAGCGACAGAGACAGAGACAGAGACTGATACAGAGACAGAGACAGAGACAGAGACAGGAACAGAGAAAGAGACAGAGACAGAGACAGAGACGGAGACAGTGACAGAGACAGAGACAGAGGCAGAGACAGAGACAGAGACAGAGACAGAGACAGAGACAGAGACAGAGACAGAGACAGAAACAGAGACAGAGACAGAGACAGAGACAGAGACAGCGACAGAGACAGAGACAGAGACAGAGACAGAGACAGAGACAGAGACAGAGACAGATACAGAGACAGAGACAGAGAGAGAGACGGAGACAGAGACAGAGACAGAGACAGAGACAGAGACAGAGACAGAGACAGAGACGGAGACAGAGACAGAGACAGAGACAGGGACAGAGACAGAGACAGAGACACAGACAGAGACAGAGACAGAGGCAGAGGCAGAGACAGAGACAGAGACAGGGACTGATACAGAGACAGAGACAGAGACAGAGAGAGTAACAGAGAAAGAGACGGAGACAGTGACAGAGACAGAGACAGAGGCAGAGACGGAGACAAAGACCGAGACAGCCGCAAAGACTGAGACAGAGGCAGAGACAGAGACAGAGACAGAGACAGAGACAGAGACAGAGACAGAGACAGAGACAGAGACAGAGACAGAGACAGAGACAGAGACAGAGACAGAGACAGAGACAGAGACAGAGACGGAGACAGAGACAGAGACAGAGACATAGACAGCGACAGAGACAGAGACGGAGACCGAAACGGAGACAGAGAAATATACGCGGACAGAGACAGAGGCAGAGACAGAGACAGAGAGAGAGACGGAGACAGAGACAGAGACTGAGACGGAGACAGACACAGCGGCAGAGACACGGACGGAGACAGAGACAGAGACACAGACAGAGACAGAGACAGAGGCAGAGACAGAGCCAGGGACAGAGACAGAGACAGAGACTGAGGGAGAGACAGCGACAGAGACAGAGACAGAGACAGAGATAGAGGCAGAGGCAGGGACAGAGACAGAGACAGAGACAGAGACAGAGACAGAGACAGAGACAGAGACAGAGACAGAGACAGAGACAGAGACAGAGACGGAGACAGAGACAGAGACAGAGACATAGACAGCGACAGAGACAGAGACAGAGACAGAAACAGAGACAGAGAAAGATACGCGGACAGAGACAGAGGCAGAGACAGAGACAGAGAGAGAGACGGAGACAGAGACAGAGACTGAGACGGAGACAGAGACAGCGGCAGACACACGGACGGGGACAGAGACAGAGACACAGACAGAGACAGAGACAGAGGCAGAGACAGAGCCAGGGACAGAGACAGAGACAGAGACTGAGGGAGAGACAGCGACAGAGACAGAGACAGAGACAGAGATAGAGGCAGAGGCAGAGACAGAGACAGAGACAGAGACAGAGACAGAGACAGAGACAGAGACAGAGACAGAGACAGAAACAGAGACAGAGACAGAGACAGAGACAGAGACAGAGACAGAGACAGAGACAGCGACAGAGGCAGAGGCAGAGACAGAGACAGAGACAGAGACAGAGACAGAGACAGAGACAGAGACAGAGACAGAGACAGAGACAGAGACAGACACAGAGACTGAGACAGATACAGAGACAGAGACAGCGACAGAGGCAGAGACAGAGACAGAAACAGGGACGGAGACAGAGACAGAAACAGAGACAGAGACAGAGACAGAGACAGAGACAGAGACAGAAACAGAGACAGAGACAGAAACAGAGACAGAGACAGAGACAGAGACAGAGACAGCGACAGAGACAGAGACAGAGACAGAGACAGAGACAGAGACAGAGACAGAGACAGATACAGAGACAGAGACAGAAACAGAGACAGAGAGAGAGACAGAGACGGAGACAGAGACATAGACGGAGACAGAGACGGAGGCAAAGACCGAGACAGACGCAGAGACTGAGACAGAGGCAGAGACAGAGACAGAGACAGAGACAGAGACAGAGACATAGACAGAGACAGAGACAGAGACAGAGACAGAGACAGAGACAGAGACAGAGACAGAGACAGAGATAGAGACAGAGACTGAGACAGAGACAGAGACATAGACGGAGACAGAGACAGAGACGGAGACATAGACGGAGACAGAGACAGAGACAGAGACATAGACAGCGACAGAGACAGAGACAGAGACAGAAACAGAGACAGAGAAAGATACGCGGACAGAGACAGAGGCAGAGACAGAGACAGAGAGAGAGACGGAGACAGAGACAGAGACTGAGACGGAGACAGAGACAGCGGCAGAGACACGGACGGAGACAGAGACAGAGACACAGACAGAGACAGAGACAGAGGCAGAGACAGAGCCAGGGACAGAGACAGAGACAGAGACTGAGGGAGAGACAGCGACAGAGACAGAGACAGATATAGAGGCAGAGGCAGAGACAGAGACAGAGACAGAGACAGAGACAGAGACAGAGACAGAGACAGAGACAGAGACAGAGACAGAGACAGAGACAGAGACAGAGACAGAGACAGAGACAGAGACAGAGACAGAGACAGAGACAGAGACAGAGACAGAGACAGAGACAGAGACAGAGACAGAGACAGAGGCAGAGACAGAGACAGAGACAGAGACAGAGACAGGGACAGGGACAGAGTCAGAGACAGAGACAGAGACAGAGACAGAGACAGAGACAGAGACAGAGACAGAAACAGAGACAGAGACAGAGACAGAGACAGAGACAGAGACAGAGACAGCGACAGAGGCAGAGGCAGAGACAGAGACAGAGACAGAGACAGAGACAGAGACAGAGACAGAGACAGAGACAGAGACAGAGGCACAGACAGAGACAGAGACAGAGACAGAGACAGAGACAGAGACAGAGACAGAGACAGAGACAGAGACAGAGACAGAGACAGAGACAGAGACAGAGACAGAGACAGAGACAGAGACTGAGACAGAGACTGAGACAGAGACAGAGACAGAGACAGCGACAGAAACAGAGACAGAGAAAGATAGGCGGACAGAGACAGAGGCAGAGACAGAGACAGAGAGAGGGACGGAGGCAGAGACAGAGACTGAGACGGAGACAGAGACAGCGGCAGAGACACGGACGGAGACAGAGACAGAGACACAGACAGAGACAGAGACAGAGAGAGACAGAGGGAGAGACAGTGACAGAGACAGAGACAGAGACAGAGGCAGAGACGGAGACCTAGACCGAGACAGACGCAGAGACTGAGACAGAGGCAGAGACAGCGGCAGAGACACGGACGGAGACAGAGACAGAGACAGAGCCAGGGACAGAGACAGAGACAGAGACTGAGGGAGAGATAGCGACAGAGACAGAGACAGAGACTGATACAGAGACAGAGACAGAGACAGCGACAGAGGCAGAGACAGAGACAGAAACAGGGACGGAGACAGAGACAGAAACAGAGACAGAGACAGAGACAGAGACAGAGACAGAGACAGAGACAGAAACAGAGACAGAGACAGAAACAGAGACAGAGACAGAGACAGAGACAGAGACAGCGACAGAGACAGAGACAGAGACAGAGACAGAGACAGAGACAGAGACAGAGACAGAGACAGAGACAGAGACAGATACAGAGGCAGAGACAGAGAGAGAGACGGAGACAGAGACAGAGGCAGAGACAGAGACAGAGACAGAGACAGAGACAGAGACAGAGACAGAGACAGAGACAGAGACAGAGACAGAGACAGAGACAGAGACAGAGACAGAGACAGAGACAGAGACGGAGACAGAGACAGAAACAGAGACAGAGACAGAGACAGAGACAGAGACAGAGACAGAGACAGAAACAGAGACAGAGACAGAGACAGAGGCGGAGACACAGGCAGAGACAGAGCCAGGGACAGAGACAGAGAGAGACAGAGGGAGAGACAGCGACAGAGACAGAGACAGAGACAGAGGCAGAGACGGAGACAAAGACCGAGACAGACGCAGAGACTGAGACAGAGGCAGAGACAGAGACAGAGACAGAGACGGAGACAGAGGCAGAGACAGAGCCAGGGACAGAGACAGAGACAGAGACTGAGGGAGAGATAGCGACAGAGACAGAGACAGAGACTGATACAGAGACAGAGACAGAGACAGAGACAGGAACAGAGAAAGAGACAGAGACAGAGACAGAGACGGAGACAGTGACAGAGACAGAGACAGAGGCAGAGACAGAGACAGAGACAGAGACAGAGACAGAGACAGAGACAGAGACAGAGACAGAAACAGAGACAGAGACAGAGACAGAGACAGAGACAGCGACAGAGACAGAGACAGAGACAGAGACAGAGACAGAGACAGAGACAGATACAGAGACAGAGACAGGGAGAGAGACGGAGACAGAGACAGAGACAGAGACAGAGACAGAGACAGAGACAGAGACAGAGACGGAGACAGAGACAGAGACAGAGACAGGGACAGAGACAGAGACAAAGACACAGACAGAGACAGAGACAGAGGCAGAGGCAGAGACAGAGACAGAGACAGGGACTGATACAGAGACAGAGACAGAGACAGAGAGAGAAACAGAGAAAGAGACGGAGACAGTGACAGAGACAGAGACAGAGGCAGAGACGGAGACAAAGACCGAGACAGCCGCAAAGACTGAGACAGAGGCAGAGACAGAGACAGAGACAGAGACAGAGACATAGACAGAGACAGAGACAGAGACGGAGACAGAGACAGAGACAGAGACAGAGACAGAGACAGAGACGGAGACAGAGACAGAGACAGAGACAGAGACAGAGACAGAGACAGAGACAGAGACAGAGACAGAGACAGAGACAGAGACAGAGACAGAGACAGAGACAGAGACAGAGACAGAGACAGAGACAGAGACAGAGACAGAGACAGAGACGGAGACAGAGACAGAGACAGAGACATAGACAGCGACAGAGACAGAGACGGAGACAGAAACGGAGACAGAGAAATATACGCGGACAGAGACAGAGGCAGAGACAGAGACAGAGAGAGAGACGGAGACAGAGACAGAGACTGAGACGGAGACAGACACAGCGGCAGAGACACGGACGGAGACAGAGACAGAGACACAGACAGAGACAGAGACAGAGGCAGAGACAGAGCCAGGGACAGAGACAGAGACAGAGACTGAGGGAGAGACAGCGACAGAGACAGAGACAGAGACAGAGATAGAGGCAGAGGCAGAGACAGAGACAGAGACAGAGACAGAGACAGAGACAGAGACAGAGACAGAGACAGAGACAGAGACAGAGACAGAGACAGAGACAGAGACGGAGACAGAGACAGAGACAGAGACATAGACAGCGACAGAGACAGAGACAGAGACAGAAACAGAGACAGAGAAAGATACGCGGACAGAGACAGAGGCAGAGACAGAGACAGAGAGAGAGACGGAGACAGAGACAGAGACTGAGACGGAGACAGAGACAGCGGCAGAGACACGGACGGGGACAGAGACAGAGACACAGACAGAGACAGAGACAGAGGCAGAGACAGAGCCAGGGACAGAGACAGAGACAGAGACTCAGGGAGAGACAGCGACAGAGACAGAGACAGAGACAGAGATAGAGGCAGAGGCAGAGACAGAGACAGAGACAGAGACAGAGACAGAGGCAGAGACAGAGACAGAGACAGAGACAGAGACAGAGACAGAGACAGAGACAGAGACAGAGACAGAGACAGAGGCAGAGACAGAGACAGAGACAGAGACAGAGACAGGGACAGGGACAGAGTCAGAGACAGAGACAGAGACAGAGACAGAGACAGAGACAGAGACAGAGACAGAAACAGAGACAGAGACAGAGACAGAGACAGAGACAGAGACAGAGACAGCGACAGAGGCAGAGGCAGAGACAGAGACAGAGACAGAGACAGAGACAGAGACAGAGACAGAGACAGAGACAGAGACAGAGGCACAGACAGAGACAGAGACAGAGACAGAGACAGAGACAGAGACAGAGACAGAGACAGAGACAGAGACAGAGACAGAGACAGAGACAGAGACAGAGACAGAGACAGAGACAGAGACTGAGACAGATACAGAGACAGAGACAGAGACAGAGACAGCGACAGAAACAGAGACAGAGAAAGATAGGCGGACAGAGACAGAGGCAGAGACAGAGACAGAGAGAGGGACGGAGGCAGAGACAGAGACTGAGACGGAGACAGAGACAGCGGCAGAGACACGGACGGAGACAGAGACAGAGACACAGACAGAGACAGAGACAGAGAGAGACAGAGGGAGAGACAGTGACAGAGACAGAGACAGAGACAGAGGCAGAGACGGAGACCTAGACCGAGACAGACGCAGAGACTGAGACAGAGGCAGAGACAGCGGCAGAGACACGGACGGAGACAGAGACAGAGACAGAGCCAGGGACAGAGACAGAGACAGAGACTGAGGGAGAGATAGCGACAGAGACAGAGACAGAGACTGATACAGAGACAGAGACAGAGACAGCGACAGAGGCAGAGACAGAGACAGAAACAGGGACGGAGACAGAGACAGAAACAGAGACAGAGACAGAGACAGAGACAGAGACAGAGACAGAGACAGAGACAGAGACAGAAACAGAGACAGAGACAGAAACAGAGACAGAGACAGAGACAGAGACAGAGACAGCGACAGAGACAGAGACAGAGACAGAGACAGAGACAGAGACAGAGACAGAGACAGAGACAGAGACAGAGACAGATACAGAGGCAGAGACAGAGAGAGAGACGGAGACAGAGACAGAGGCAGAGACAGAGACAGAGACAGAGACAGAGACAGAGACAGAGACAGAGACAGAGACAGAGACAGAGACAGAGACAGAGACAGAGACAGAGACAGAGACAGAGACAGAGACGGAGACAGAGACAGAAACAGAGACAGAGACAGAGACAGAGACAGAGACAGAGACAGAAACAGAGACAGAGACAGAGACAGAGGCGGAGACACAGGCAGAGACAGAGCCAGGGACAGAGACAGAGAGAGACAGAGGGAGAGACAGCGACAGAGACAGAGACAGAGACAGAGGCAGAGACGGAGACAAAGACCGAGACAGACGCAGAGACTGAGACAGAGGCAGAGACAGAGACAGAGACAGAGACGGAGACAGAGGCAGAGACAGAGCCAGGGACAGAGACAGAGACAGAGACTGAGGGAGAGATAGCGACAGAGACAGAGACAGAGACTGATACAGAGACAGAGACAGAGACAGAGACAGGAACAGAGAAAGAGACAGAGACAGAGACAGAGACGGAGACAGTGACAGAGACAGAGACAGAGGCAGAGACAGAGACAGAGACAGAGACAGAGACAGAGACAGAGACAGAGACAGAGACAGAAACAGAGACAGAGACAGAGACAGAGACAGAGACAGCGACAGAGACAGAGACAGAGACAGAGACAGAGACAGAGACAGAGACAGATACAGAGACAGAGACAGAGAGAGAGACGGAGACAGAGACAGAGACAGAGACAGAGACAGAGACAGAGACAGAGACAGAGACGGAGACAGAGACAGAGACAGAGACAGGGACAGAGACAGAGACAAAGACACAGACAGAGACAGAGACAGAGGCAGAGGCAGAGACAGAGACAGAGACAGGGACTGATACAGAGACAGAGACAGAGACAGAGAGAGAAACAGAGAAAGAGACGGAGACAGTGACAGAGACAGAGACAGAGGCAGAGACGGAGACAAAGACCGAGACAGCCGCAAAGACTGAGACAGAGGCAGAGACAGAGACAGAGACAGAGACAGAGACATAGACAGAGACAGAGACAGAGACGGAGACAGAGACAGAGACAGAGACAGAGACAGAGACAGAGACGGAGACAGAGACAGAGACAGAGACAGAGACAGAGACAGAGACAGAGACAGAGACAGAGACAGAGACAGAGACAGAGACAGAGACAGAGACAGAGACAGAGACAGAGACAGAGACGGAGACAGAGACAGAGACAGAGACATAGACAGCGACAGAGACAGAGACGGAGACAGAAACGGAGACAGAGAAATATACGCGGACAGAGACAGAGGCAGAGACAGAGACAGAGAGAGAGACGGAGACAGAGACAGAGACTGAGACGGAGACAGACACAGCGGCAGAGACACGGACGGAGACAGAGACAGAGACACAGACAGAGACAGAGACAGAGGCAGAGACAGAGCCAGGGACAGAGACAGAGACAGAGACTGAGGGAGAGACAGCGACAGAGACAGAGACAGAGACAGAGATAGAGGCAGAGGCAGAGACAGAGACAGAGACAGAGACAGAGACAGAGACAGAGACAGAGACAGAGACAGAGACAGAGACAGAGACAGAGACAGAGACAGAGACGGAGACAGAGACAGAGACAGAGACATAGACAGCGACAGAGACAGAGACAGAGACAGAAACAGAGACAGAGAAAGATACGCGGACAGAGACAGAGGCAGAGACAGAGACAGAGAGAGAGACGGAGACAGAGACAGAGACTGAGACGGAGACAGAGACAGCGGCAGAGACACGGACGGGGACAGAGACAGAGACACAGACAGAGACAGAGACAGAGGCAGAGACAGAGCCAGGGACAGAGACAGAGACAGAGACTCAGGGAGAGACAGCGACAGAGACAGAGACAGAGACAGAGATAGAGGCAGAGGCAGAGACAGAGACAGAGACAGAGACAGAGACAGAAACAGAGACAGAGACAGAGACAGAGACAGAGACAGAGACAGAGACAGAGACAGAGACAGAGACAGAAACAGAGACTGAGACAGATACAGAGACAGAGACAGAGACAGAGACAGAAACAGGGACAGAGAAAGATAGGCGGACAGAGACAGAGGCAGAGACAGAGACAGAGAGAGAGACGGAGACAGAGACAGAGACTGAGACGGAGACAGAGACAGCGGCAGAGACACGGACGGAGACAGAGACAGAGACAGAGACAGAGACAGAGACAGAGACAGAAACAGAGACAGAGACAGAGACAGAGACAGAGACAGAGACAGAGACAGAGACAGAGACAGAGACAGAGACAGAGACAGAGACAGAGACAGAGACAGGGACAGAGACAGAGACAGAGACAGATACAGAGACAGAGACAGAAACAGAGACAGAGAGAGAGACAGAGACGGAGACAGAGACATAGACGGAGACAGAGACGGAGGCAAAGACCGAGACAGACGCAGAGACTGAGACAGAGGCAGAGACAGAGACAGAGACAGAGACAGAGACAGAGACATAGACAGAGACAGAGACAGAGACAGAGACAGAGACAGAGACAGAGACAGAGACAGAGACAGAGACAGAGACAGAGATAGAGACAGAGACTGAGACAGAGACAGAGACATAGACGGAGACAGAGACAGAGACGGAGACATAGACGGAGACAGAGACAGAGACAGAGACATAGACAGCGACAGAGACAGAGACAGAGACAGAAACAGAGACAGAGAAAGATACGCGGACAGAGACAGAGGCAGAGACAGAGACAGAGAGAGAGACGGAGACAGAGACAGAGACTGAGACGGAGACAGAGACAGCGGCAGAGACACGGACGGAGACAGAGACAGAGACACAGACAGAGACAGAGACAGAGGCAGAGACAGAGCCAGGGACAGAGACAGAGACAGAGACTGAGGGAGAGACAGCGACAGAGACAGAGACAGAGATAGAGGCAGAGGCAGAGACAGAGACAGAGACAGAGACAGAGACAGAGACAGAGACAGAGACAGAGACAGAGACAGAGACAGAGACAGAGACAGAGACAGAGACAGAGACAGAGACAGAGACAGAGACAGAGACAGAGACAGAGACAGAGACAGAGACAGAGACAGAGACAGAGACAGAGACTGAGACAGATACAGAGACAGAGACAGAGACAGAGACAGCGACAGAAACAGAGACAGAGAAAGATAGGCGGACAGAGACAGAGGCAGAGACAGAGACAGAGAGAGGGACGGAGGCAGAGACAGAGACTGAGACGGAGACAGAGACAGCGGCAGAGACACGGACGGAGACAGAGACAGAGACACAGACAGAGACAGAGACAGAGAGAGACAGAGG
>CAMAOD020000111.1:792500-807500 GCA_945859595.2 Megachile willughbiella
GGCAGAGACAGAGACAGAGACAGAGACAGAGACAGAGACAGAGACAGAGACAGAGACAGAGACAGAGACAGAGACAGAGACAGAGACAGAGACAGAGACAGAGACGGAGACAGAGACAGAGACAGAGACATAGACAGCGACAGAGACAGAGACAGAGACAGAGACAGAGACAGAGACAGAGACAGAGACAGAGACAGAGACAGAAACAGAGACAGAGACAGAGACAGAGACAGAGACAGAGACAGAGACAGAGACAGAGACGGAGACAGAGACAGAGACGGAGACAGAGACAGAAACAGAGACAGAGACAGAGACAGAGACAGAGACAGAGACAGAGACAGAGACAGAGACAGAGACAGAGACAGAGACAGAGACGGAGACACAGGCAGAGACAGAGCCAGGGACAGAGACAGAGAGAGACAGAGGGAGAGACAGTGACAGAGACAGAGACAGAGACAGAGGCAGAGACAGAGACTGAGGGAGAGACAGCGACAGAGACAGAGACAGAGACAGAGATAGAGGCAGACACAGAGACTGAGACAGATACAGAGACAGAGACAGCGACAGAGGCAGAGACAGAGACAGAAACAGGGACAGAGAAAGATAGGCGGACAGAGACAGAGACAGAGACAGAGACAGAGACAGAGACAGAGACAGAGACAGAGACAGAGACAGAGACAGAGACAGAGACAGAGACAGAGACAGAGACAGATACAGAGACAGAGACAGAGAGAGAGACGGAGACAGAGACAGAGACAGAGACAGAGACAGAGACAGAGACAGAGACAGAGACAGAGACAGAGACGGAGACGGAGACAGAGACAGAGACGGAGACAGAGACAGAGACAGAGACAGAGACAGAGACAGAGACAGAGACACAGACAGAGACAGAGACAGAGGCAGAGGCAGAGACAGAGACAGAGACAGAGACTGATACAGAGACAGAGACAGAGGCAGAGACAGAAACAGAGAAAGAGACGGAGACAGTGACAGAGACAGAGACAGAGGCAGAGACGGAGACAAAGACCGAGACAGAGACAGAGACAGAGACGGAGACAGAGACAGAGACGGAGACAGAGACAGAGACAGAGACAGAGACAGAGACAGAGACAGAGACAGAGGCAGAGGCAGAGACAGAGACAGAGACAGAGACTGATACAGAGACAGAGACAGAGACAGAGACAGAAACAGAGAAAGAGACGGAGACAGTGACAGAGACAGAGACAGAGGCAGAGACGGAGACAAAGACCGAGACAGCCGCAAAGACTGAGACAGAGGCAGAGGCAGAGACAGAGACAGAGACAGAGACATAGACAGAGACAGAGACAGAGACAGAGACAGAGACAGAGACAGAGACAGAGACAGAGACAGAGACAGAGACAGAGACAGAGACAGAGACAGAGACAGAGACAGAGACAGAGACGGAGACAGAGGCAGAGACAGAGCCAGGGACAGAGACAGAGAGAGAGACTGAGGGAGAGACAGCGACAGAGACAGAGACAGAGACTGATACAGAGACAGAGACAGAGATAGAGACAGAAACAGAGAAAGAGACGGAGACAGTGACAGAGACAGAGACAGAGGCAGAGACGGAGACAAAGACCGAGACAGCCGCAGAGACTGAGACAGAGGCAGAGACAGAGACAGAGAGAGAGACGGAGACAGAGACAGAGACAGAGACAGAGACAGAGACAGAGACAGAGACAGAGACAGAGACAGAGACAGAGACAGAGACAGAGACAGAGACGGAGACAGAGACAGAGACAGAGACATAGACAGCGACAGGGACAGAGACAGAGACAGAAACAGAGACAGAGAAATATACGCGGACAGAGACAGAGGCAGAGACAGAGACAGAGGCGGAGACACAGGCAGAGACAGAGCCAGGGACAGAGACAGAGAGAGACAGAGAGAGAGACAGCGACAGAGACAGAGACAGCGACAGAGACAGAGACAGAGACAGAGACAGAGACAGAGACAGAGACAGAGACAGAGACAGGAACAGAGAAAGAGACAGAGACAGAGACAGAGACGGAGACAGTGACAGAGACAGAGACAGAGGCAGAGACAGAGACAGAGACAGAGACAGAGACAGAAACAGAGAAAGAGACGGAGACAGTGACAGAGACAGAGACAGAGGCAGAGACGGAGACAAAGCCCGAGACAGCCGCAGAGACTGAGACAGAGGCAGAGACAGAGACGGAGACAGAGACAGAGACATAGACAGAGACAGAGACAGAGACAGAGACAGAGACAGAGACAGAGACAGAGACCGAGACAGAGACAGAGACAGAGACAGAGCCAGGGACAGAGACAGAGAGAGAGACTGAGGGAGAGACAGCGACAGAGACAGAGACAGAGACTGATACAGAGACAGAGACAGAGACAGAGACAGAGACAGTGACAGAGACAGAGACAGAGACAGAGGCAGAGACGGAGACAAAGACCGAGACAGCCGCAGAGACTGAGACAGAGGCAGAGACAGAGACAGAGACAGAGACAGAGACATAGACAGAGACAGAGACAGAGACAGAGACAGAGACAGAGACAGAGACAGAGACAAAGACAGAGACAGAGACAGAGACAGAGACAGAGACAGAGACAGAGACAGAGACAGAGACAGAGACAGAGACAGAGACAGAGACAGAGACAGAGACAGAGACAGAGACAGAGACAGAGACAGAGACAGAGACGGAGACAGAGACGGAGGCAGAGACAGAGACAGAGACAGAGACACAGACAGAGACAGAGACAGAGACAGAGACAGAGACAGAGACAGAGACAGAGACAGAGACAGAGACAGAGACAGATACAGAGACAGAGACAGAGAGAGAGACGGAGATAGAGACAGAGACAGAGACAGAGACAGAGACAGAGACAGAGACAGAGACAGAGACAGAGACAGAGACACAGACAGAGACAGAAACAGAGACAGAGACAGATACGCGGACAGAGACAGAGACAGAAACAGAGACCGAGAAAGATACGCGGACAGAGACAGAGGCAGAGACAGAGACAGAGAGAGAGACAGAGACAGAGACAGAGACAGAGACAGAGACAGAGACAGAGACAGAGACAGAGACAGAGACAGAGACAGAGACAGAGACAGAGACAGAGACAGAGACAGAGACAGAGACAGAGACAGAGACAGAGACAGGAACAGAGACAGAGACAGAGACAGAGACAGAGACAGAGACAGAGACAGAGACAGAGACAGAGACAGAGACAGAGACAGAGACAGAGACAGAGACAGAGACAGCGACAGAGACAGAGACAGAGACAGAGACAGAGACAGAGACAGAGACAGAGACAGAGACAGAGACAGAGACAGAGACAGAGACAGAGACAGAGACAGAGACAGAGACAGAGACAGAGACAGAGACAGAGACAGAGACAGAGACAGAGGCACAGACAGAGACAGAGACAGAGACAGAGACAGAGACAGAGACAGAGACAGAGGCAGAGAGAGACAGAGACAGAGACAGAGACAGAGACAGAGACTGAGACTGAGACAGATACAGAGACAGAGACAGAGACAGACACAGAGACAGAAACAGAGACAGAGAAAGATAGGCGGACAGAGACAGAGGCAGAGACAGAGACAGAGAGAGAGACGGAGGCAGAGACAGAGACTGAGACGGAGACAGAGACAGCGGCAGAGACACGGACGGAGACAGAGACAGAGACACAGACAGAGACAGAGACAGAGACAGAGACAGTGACAGAGACAGAGACGGAGACAAAGACCGAGACAGACGCAGAGACTGAGACAGAGGCAGAGACAGAGACAGAGACAGAGACATAGACAGAGGCAGGGACAGAGACAGAGACAGAGACAGAGACAGAGGCAGAGACAGAGACAGAGACAGAGACAGAGACAGAGACAGAGACAGAGACAGAGACAGAAACAGCGACAGAGACAGAGACAGAGACAGAGACAGAGACAGAGACAGAGACAGAGACAGAGACAGAGACAGAGACAGAGACAGAGACAGAGACAGAGACAGAGACAGAGACAGAGACAGAGACGGAGACACAGGCAGAGACAGAGCCAGGGACAGAGACAGAGAGAGACAGAGGGAGAGACAGTGACAGAGACAGAGACAGAGACAGAGGCAGAGACGCAGACAAAGACCGAGACAGACGCAGAGACTGAGACAGAGGCAGAGACAGCGGCAGAGACACGGACGGAGACAGAGACAGAGACAGAGCCAGGGACAGAGACAGAGACAGAGACTGAGGGAGAGATAGCGACAGAGACAGAGACAGAGACTGATACAGAGACAGAGACAGAGACAGAGACAGGGACAGATACAGATACAGAGACAGAGACAGAGACAGAGACAGAGACAGAGACAGAGACGGAGACACAGGCAGAGACAGAGCCAGGGACAGAGACAGAGAGAGACAGAGGGAGAGACAGTGACAGAGACAGAGACAGAGACAGAGGCAGAGACAGAGACTGAGGGAGAGACAGCGACAGAGACAGAGACAGAGACAGAGATAGAGGCAGACACAGAGACTGAGACAGATACAGAGACAGAGACAGCGACAGAGGCAGAGACAGAGACAGAAACAGGGACAGAGAAAGATAGGCGGACAGAGACAGAGACAGAGACAGAGACAGAGACAGAGACAGAGACAGAGACAGAGACAGAGACAGAGACAGAGACAGAGACAGAGACAGAGACAGAGACAGATACAGAGACAGAGACAGAGAGAGAGACGGAGACAGAGACAGAGACAGAGACAGAGACAGAGACAGAGACAGAGACAGAGACAGAGACAGAGACGGAGACGGAGACAGAGACAGAGACGGAGACAGAGACAGAGACAGAGACAGAGACAGAGACAGAGACAGAGACACAGACAGAGACAGAGACAGAGGCAGAGGCAGAGACAGAGACAGAGACAGAGACTGATACAGAGACAGAGACAGAGGCAGAGACAGAAACAGAGAAAGAGACGGAGACAGTGACAGAGACAGAGACAGAGGCAGAGACGGAGACAAAGACCGAGACAGAGACAGAGACAGAGACGGAGACAGAGACAGAGACGGAGACAGAGACAGAGACAGAGACAGAGACAGAGACAGAGACAGAGACAGAGGCAGAGGCAGAGACAGAGACAGAGACAGAGACTGATACAGAGACAGAGACAGAGACAGAGACAGAAACAGAGAAAGAGACGGAGACAGTGACAGAGACAGAGACAGAGGCAGAGACGGAGACAAAGACCGAGACAGCCGCAAAGACTGAGACAGAGGCAGAGGCAGAGACAGAGACAGAGACAGAGACATAGACAGAGACAGAGACAGAGACAGAGACAGAGACAGAGACAGAGACAGAGACAGAGACAGAGACAGAGACAGAGACAGAGACAGAGACAGAGACAGAGACAGAGACAGAGACGGAGACAGAGGCAGAGACAGAGCCAGGGACAGAGACAGAGAGAGAGACTGAGGGAGAGACAGCGACAGAGACAGAGACAGAGACTGATACAGAGACAGAGACAGAGATAGAGACAGAAACAGAGAAAGAGACGGAGACAGTGACAGAGACAGAGACAGAGGCAGAGACGGAGACAAAGACCGAGACAGCCGCAGAGACTGAGACAGAGGCAGAGACAGAGACAGAGAGAGAGACGGAGACAGAGACAGAGACAGAGACAGAGACAGAGACAGAGACAGAGACAGAGACAGAGACAGAGACAGAGACAGAGACAGAGACAGAGACGGAGACAGAGACAGAGACAGAGACATAGACAGCGACAGGGACAGAGACAGAGACAGAAACAGAGACAGAGAAATATACGCGGACAGAGACAGAGGCAGAGACAGAGACAGAGGCGGAGACACAGGCAGAGACAGAGCCAGGGACAGAGACAGAGAGAGACAGAGAGAGAGACAGCGACAGAGACAGAGACAGCGACAGAGACAGAGACAGAGACAGAGACAGAGACAGAGACAGAGACAGAGACAGAGACAGGAACAGAGAAAGAGACAGAGACAGAGACAGAGACGGAGACAGTGACAGAGACAGAGACAGAGGCAGAGACAGAGACAGAGACAGAGACAGAGACAGAAACAGAGAAAGAGACGGAGACAGTGACAGAGACAGAGACAGAGGCAGAGACGGAGACAAAGCCCGAGACAGCCGCAGAGACTGAGACAGAGGCAGAGACAGAGACGGAGACAGAGACAGAGACATAGACAGAGACAGAGACAGAGACAGAGACAGAGACAGAGACAGAGACAGAGACCGAGACAGAGACAGAGACAGAGACAGAGCCAGGGACAGAGACAGAGAGAGAGACTGAGGGAGAGACAGCGACAGAGACAGAGACAGAGACTGATACAGAGACAGAGACAGAGACAGAGACAGAGACAGTGACAGAGACAGAGACAGAGACAGAGGCAGAGACGGAGACAAAGACCGAGACAGCCGCAGAGACTGAGACAGAGGCAGAGACAGAGACAGAGACAGAGACAGAGACATAGACAGAGACAGAGACAGAGACAGAGACAGAGACAGAGACAGAGACAGAGACAAAGACAGAGACAGAGACAGAGACAGAGACAGAGACAGAGACAGAGACAGAGACAGAGACAGAGACAGAGACAGAGACAGAGACAGAGACAGAGACAGAGACAGAGACAGAGACAGAGACAGAGACAGAGACGGAGACAGAGACGGAGGCAGAGACAGAGACAGAGACAGAGACACAGACAGAGACAGAGACAGAGACAGAGACAGAGACAGAGACAGAGACAGAGACAGAGACAGAGACAGAGACAGATACAGAGACAGAGACAGAGAGAGAGACGGAGATAGAGACAGAGACAGAGACAGAGACAGAGACAGAGACAGAGACAGAGACAGAGACAGAGACAGAGACACAGACAGAGACAGAAACAGAGACAGAGACAGATACGCGGACAGAGACAGAGACAGAAACAGAGACCGAGAAAGATACGCGGACAGAGACAGAGGCAGAGACAGAGACAGAGAGAGAGACAGAGACAGAGACAGAGACAGAGACAGAGACAGAGACAGAGACAGAGACAGAGACAGAGACAGAGACAGAGACAGAGACAGAGACAGAGACAGAGACAGAGACAGAGACAGAGACAGAGACAGAGACAGAGACAGAGACAGGAACAGAGACAGAGACAGAGACAGAGACAGAGACAGAGACAGAGACAGAGACAGAGACAGAGACAGAGACAGAGACAGAGACAGAGACAGAGACAGAGACAGCGACAGAGACAGAGACAGAGACAGAGACAGAGACAGAGACAGAGACAGAGACAGAGACAGAGACAGAGACAGAGACAGAGACAGAGACAGAGACAGAGACAGAGACAGAGACAGAGACAGAGACAGAGACAGAGACAGAGACAGAGGCACAGACAGAGACAGAGACAGAGACAGAGACAGAGACAGAGACAGAGACAGAGGCAGAGAGAGACAGAGACAGAGACAGAGACAGAGACAGAGACTGAGACTGAGACAGATACAGAGACAGAGACAGAGACAGACACAGAGACAGAAACAGAGACAGAGAAAGATAGGCGGACAGAGACAGAGGCAGAGACAGAGACAGAGAGAGAGACGGAGGCAGAGACAGAGACTGAGACGGAGACAGAGACAGCGGCAGAGACACGGACGGAGACAGAGACAGAGACACAGACAGAGACAGAGACAGAGACAGAGACAGTGACAGAGACAGAGACGGAGACAAAGACCGAGACAGACGCAGAGACTGAGACAGAGGCAGAGACAGAGACAGAGACAGAGACATAGACAGAGGCAGGGACAGAGACAGAGACAGAGACAGAGACAGAGGCAGAGACAGAGACAGAGACAGAGACAGAGACAGAGACAGAGACAGAGACAGAGACAGAAACAGCGACAGAGACAGAGACAGAGACAGAGACAGAGACAGAGACAGAGACAGAGACAGAGACAGAGACAGAGACAGAGACAGAGACAGAGACAGAGACAGAGACAGAGACAGAGACAGAGACGGAGACACAGGCAGAGACAGAGCCAGGGACAGAGACAGAGAGAGACAGAGGGAGAGACAGTGACAGAGACAGAGACAGAGACAGAGGCAGAGACGCAGACAAAGACCGAGACAGACGCAGAGACTGAGACAGAGGCAGAGACAGCGGCAGAGACACGGACGGAGACAGAGACAGAGACAGAGCCAGGGACAGAGACAGAGACAGAGACTGAGGGAGAGATAGCGACAGAGACAGAGACAGAGACTGATACAGAGACAGAGACAGAGACAGAGACAGGGACAGATACAGATACAGAGACAGAGACAGAGACAGAGACAGAGACAGAGACAGAGACAGAAACAGAGACAGAGACAGAGACAGAGACAGAGACAGAGACAGAGACAGCGACAGAGGCAGAGGCACAGACAGAGACAGAGACAGAGACAGAGACAGAGACAGAGACAGAGACAGAGACAGAGACAGAGACAGAGACAGAGACAGAGACGGAGACACAGGCAGAGACAGAGCCAGGGACAGAGACAGAGAGAGACAGAGGGAGAGACAGTGACAGAGACAGAGGCAGAGACAGAGGCAGAGACGGAGACAGAGACAGAAACAGAGACAGAGACAGAGACAGAGACAGAGACAGAGACAGAGACAGAGACAGAGACAGAGACAGAGACAGCGACAGAGGCAGAGACAGAGACAGAAACAGAGACAGAGAAATATACGCGGACAGAGACAGAGGCAGAGACAGAGACAGAGAGAGAGACGGAGACAGAGACAGAGACAGAGACAGAGACAGAGACAGAGACAGAGACAGAGACAGAGACAGAGACAGAGACAGAGACAGAGACAGAGACAGAGACAGAGACGGAGACAGAGACAGAGACAGAGACATAGACAGCGACAGAGACAGAGACAGAGACAGAAACAGAGACAGAGAAATATACGCGGACAGAGACAGAGGCAGAGACAGAGACAGAGGCGGAGACACAGGCAGAGACAGAGCCAGGGACAGAGACAGAGAGAGACAGAGGGAGAGACAGCGACAGAGACAGAGACAGCGACAGAGACAGAGACAGAGACAGAGACAGAGACAGAGACAGAGACACAGACAGAGACAGAGACAGAGACAGAGACAGAGACAGAGACAGAGACAGAGACAGAGACAGAGACAGAGACAGAGACAGAGACAGAGACAGAGACAGAGACAGAGACAGAGACAGAGACAGAGACAGAGACAGAGACAGAGACGGAGACAGAGACAGAGACAGCGACATAGACAGCGACAGAGACAGAGACAGAGACAGAAACAGAGACAGAGAAATATACGCGGACAGAGACAGAGGCAGAGACAGAGACAGAGAGAGAGACGGAGACAGAGACAGAGACTGAGACGGAGACAGAGACAGCGGCAGAGACACGGACGGAGACAGAGACAGAGACACAGACAGAGACAGAGACAGAGGCAGAGACAGAGCCAGGGACAGAGACAGAGACAGAGACTGAGGGAGAGACAGCGACAGAGACAGAGACAGAGACAGAGATAGAGGCAGAGGCAGAGACAGAGACAGAGACAGAGACAGAGACAGAGACAGAGACAGAGACAGAGACAGAGACAGAGACAGAGACAGAGACAGAGACAGAGACAGAGACAGAGACGGAGACAGAGACAGAGACAGAGACATAGACAGCGACAGAGACAGAGACAGAGACAGAGACAGAGACAGAGACAGAGACAGAGACAGAGACAGAAACAGAGACAGAGACAGAGACAGAGACAGAGACAGAGACAGAGACAGAGACAGAGACGGAGACAGAGACAGAGACGGAGACAGAGACAGAAACAGAGACAGAGACAGAGACAGAGACAGAGACAGAGACAGAGACAGAGACAGAGACAGAGACAGAGACAGAGACAGAGACGGAGACACAGGCAGAGACAGAGCCAGGGACAGAGACAGAGAGAGACAGAGGGAGAGACAGTGACAGAGACAGAGACAGAGACAGAGGCAGAGACAGAGACTGAGGGAGAGACAGCGACAGAGACAGAGACAGAGACAGAGATAGAGGCAGACACAGAGACTGAGACAGATACAGAGACAGAGACAGCGACAGAGGCAGAGACAGAGACAGAAACAGGGACAGAGAAAGATAGGCGGACAGAGACAGAGACAGAGACAGAGACAGAGACAGAGACAGAGACAGAGACAGAGACAGAGACAGAGACAGAGACAGAGACAGAGACAGAGACAGAGACAGATACAGAGACAGAGACAGAGAGAGAGACGGAGACAGAGACAGAGACAGAGACAGAGACAGAGACAGAGACAGAGACAGAGACAGAGACAGAGACGGAGACGGAGACAGAGACAGAGACGGAGACAGAGACAGAGACAGAGACAGAGACAGAGACAGAGACAGAGACACAGACAGAGACAGAGACAGAGGCAGAGGCAGAGACAGAGACAGAGACAGAGACTGATACAGAGACAGAGACAGAGGCAGAGACAGAAACAGAGAAAGAGACGGAGACAGTGACAGAGACAGAGACAGAGGCAGAGACGGAGACAAAGACCGAGACAGAGACAGAGACAGAGACGGAGACAGAGACAGAGACGGAGACAGAGACAGAGACAGAGACAGAGACAGAGACAGAGACAGAGACAGAGGCAGAGGCAGAGACAGAGACAGAGACAGAGACTGATACAGAGACAGAGACAGAGACAGAGACAGAAACAGAGAAAGAGACGGAGACAGTGACAGAGACAGAGACAGAGGCAGAGACGGAGACAAAGACCGAGACAGCCGCAAAGACTGAGACAGAGGCAGAGGCAGAGACAGAGACAGAGACAGAGACATAGACAGAGACAGAGACAGAGACAGAGACAGAGACAGAGACAGAGACAGAGACAGAGACAGAGACAGAGACAGAGACAGAGACAGAGACAGAGACAGAGACAGAGACAGAGACGGAGACAGAGGCAGAGACAGAGCCAGGGACAGAGACAGAGAGAGAGACTGAGGGAGAGACAGCGACAGAGACAGAGACAGAGACTGATACAGAGACAGAGACAGAGATAGAGACAGAAACAGAGAAAGAGACGGAGACAGTGACAGAGACAGAGACAGAGGCAGAGACGGAGACAAAGACCGAGACAGCCGCAGAGACTGAGACAGAGGCAGAGACAGAGACAGAGAGAGAGACGGAGACAGAGACAGAGACAGAGACAGAGACAGAGACAGAGACAGAGACAGAGACAGAGACAGAGACAGAGACAGAGACAGAGACAGAGACGGAGACAGAGACAGAGACAGAGACATAGACAGCGACAGGGACAGAGACAGAGACAGAAACAGAGACAGAGAAATATACGCGGACAGAGACAGAGGCAGAGACAGAGACAGAGGCGGAGACACAGGCAGAGACAGAGCCAGGGACAGAGACAGAGAGAGACAGAGAGAGAGACAGCGACAGAGACAGAGACAGCGACAGAGACAGAGACAGAGACAGAGACAGAGACAGAGACAGAGACAGAGACAGAGACAGGAACAGAGAAAGAGACAGAGACAGAGACAGAGACGGAGACAGTGACAGAGACAGAGACAGAGGCAGAGACAGAGACAGAGACAGAGACAGAGACAGAAACAGAGAAAGAGACGGAGACAGTGACAGAGACAGAGACAGAGGCAGAGACGGAGACAAAGCCCGAGACAGCCGCAGAGACTGAGACAGAGGCAGAGACAGAGACGGAGACAGAGACAGAGACATAGACAGAGACAGAGACAGAGACAGAGACAGAGACAGAGACAGAGACAGAGACCGAGACAGAGACAGAGACAGAGACAGAGCCAGGGACAGAGACAGAGAGAGAGACTGAGGGAGAGACAGCGACAGAGACAGAGACAGAGACTGATACAGAGACAGAGACAGAGACAGAGACAGAGACAGTGACAGAGACAGAGACAGAGACAGAGGCAGAGACGGAGACAAAGACCGAGACAGCCGCAGAGACTGAGACAGAGGCAGAGACAGAGACAGAGACAGAGACAGAGACATAGACAGAGACAGAGACAGAGACAGAGACAGAGACAGAGACAGAGACAGAGACAAAGACAGAGACAGAGACAGAGACAGAGACAGAGACAGAGACAGAGACAGAGACAGAGACAGAGACAGAGACAGAGACAGAGACAGAGACAGAGACAGAGACAGAGACAGAGACAGAGACAGAGACAGAGACGGAGACAGAGACGGAGGCAGAGACAGAGACAGAGACAGAGACACAGACAGAGACAGAGACAGAGACAGAGACAGAGACAGAGACAGAGACAGAGACAGAGACAGAGACAGAGACAGATACAGAGACAGAGACAGAGAGAGAGACGGAGATAGAGACAGAGACAGAGACAGAGACAGAGACAGAGACAGAGACAGAGACAGAGACAGAGACAGAGACACAGACAGAGACAGAAACAGAGACAGAGACAGATACGCGGACAGAGACAGAGACAGAAACAGAGACCGAGAAAGATACGCGGACAGAGACAGAGGCAGAGACAGAGACAGAGAGAGAGACAGAGACAGAGACAGAGACAGAGACAGAGACAGAGACAGAGACAGAGACAGAGACAGAGACAGAGACAGAGACAGAGACAGAGACAGAGACAGAGACAGAGACAGAGACAGAGACAGAGACAGAGACAGAGACAGAGACAGAGACAGGAACAGAGACAGAGACAGAGACAGAGACAGAGACAGAGACAGAGACAGAGACAGAGACAGAGACAGAGACAGAGACAGAGACAGAGACAGAGACAGAGACAGCGACAGAGACAGAGACAGAGACAGAGACAGAGACAGAGACAGAGACAGAGACAGAGACAGAGACAGAGACAGAGACAGAGACAGAGACAGAGACAGAGACAGAGACAGAGACAGAGACAGAGACAGAGACAGAGACAGAGACAGAGGCACAGACAGAGACAGAGACAGAGACAGAGACAGAGACAGAGACAGAGACAGAGGCAGAGAGAGACAGAGACAGAGACAGAGACAGAGACAGAGACTGAGACTGAGACAGATACAGAGACAGAGACAGAGACAGACACAGAGACAGAAACAGAGACAGAGAAAGATAGGCGGACAGAGACAGAGGCAGAGACAGAGACAGAGAGAGAGACGGAGGCAGAGACAGAGACTGAGACGGAGACAGAGACAGCGGCAGAGACACGGACGGAGACAGAGACAGAGACACAGACAGAGACAGAGAATAGACAGAGGCAGGGACAGAGACAGAGACAGAGACAGAGACAGAGGCAGAGACAGAGACAGAGACAGAGACAGAGACAGAGACAGAGACAGAGACAGAGACAGAAACAGCGACAGAGACAGAGACAGAGACAGAGACAGAGACAGAGACAGAGACAGAGACAGAGACAGAGACAGAGACAGAGACAGAGACAGAGACAGAGACAGAGACAGAGACAGAGACAGAGACAGAGACAGAGACAGAGACAGAGACAGCGACAGAGACAGAGACAGAGACAGAGACAGAGACAGAGACAGAGACAGAGACAGAGACAGAGACAGAGACAGAGACAGAGACAGAGACGGAGACACAGGCAGAGACAGAGCCAGGGACAGAGACAGAGAGAGACAGAGGGAGAGACAGTGACAGAGACAGAGACAGAGACAGAGGCAGAGACGCAGACAAAGACCGAGACAGACGCAGAGACTGAGACAGAGGCAGAGACAGCGGCAGAGACACGGACGGAGACAGAGACAGAGACAGAGCCAGGGACAGAGACAGAGACAGAGACTGAGGGAGAGATAGCGACAGAGACAGAGACAGAGACTGATACAGAGACAGAGACAGAGACAGAGACAGGGACAGATACAGATACAGAGACAGAGACAGAGACAGAGACAGAGACAGAGACAGAGACAGAAACAGAGACAGAGACAGAGACAGAGACAGAGACAGAGACAGAGACAGCGACAGAGGCAGAGGCACAGACAGAGACAGAGACAGAGACAGAGACAGAGACAGAGACAGAGACAGAGACAGAGACAGAGACAGAGACAGAGACAGAGACAGAGACAGAGACAGAGACGGAGACACAGGCAGAGACAGAGCCAGGGACAGAGACAGAGAGAGACAGAGGGAGAGACAGTGACAGAGACAGAGGCAGAGACAGAGGCAGAGACGGAGACCTAGACCGAGACAGACGCAGAGACTGAGACAGAGGCAGAGACAGCGGCAGAGACACGGACGGAGACAGAGACAGAGACAGAGCCAGGGACAGAGACAGAGACAGAGACTGAGGGAGAGATAGCGACAGAGACAGAGACAGAGACTGATACAGAGACAGAGACAGAGACAGAGACAGGAACAGAGAAAGAGACAGAGACAGAGACAGAGACAGAGACGGAGACAGTGACAGAGACAGAGACAGAGGCAGAGACAGAGACAGAGACAGAGACAGAGACAGAGACAGAGACAGAGACAGAGACAGAGACAGAGACAGAGACAGAGACAGAGACAGAGACAGAGACAGAGACAGAGACAGAGACAGAGACAGAGACAGAGACAGAGACAGAGACAGAGACAGAGACAGAGACAGAGACAGAGACAGAGACAGAGACGGAGACAGAGACAGAGACAGAGACAGAGACAGAGACAGAGACAGAGACAGAGACAGAGACAGAGACAGAGACAGAGACAGAGACAGAGACAGCGACAGAGACAGAGACAGAGACAGAGACAGAGACAGAGACAGAGACAGAGACAGAGACAGAGACAGAGACAGAGACAGAGACAGAGACAGAGACAGAGACGGAGACACAGGCAGAGACAGAGCCAGGGACAGAGACAGAGAGAGACAGAGGGAGAGACAGTGACAGAGACAGAGACAGAGACAGAGGCAGAGACGCAGACAAAGACCGAGACAGACGCAGAGACTGAGACAGAGGCAGAGACAGCGGC
>CAMAOD020000111.1:815000-820000 GCA_945859595.2 Megachile willughbiella
GACAGAAACAGAGACAGAGAAATATACGCGGACAGAGACAGAGGCAGAGACAGAGACAGAGAGAGAGACGGAGACAGAGACAGAGACTGAGACGGAGACAGAGACAGCGGCAGAGACACGGACGGAGACAGAGACAGAGACACAGACAGAGACAGAGACAGAGGCAGAGACAGAGCCAGGGACAGAGACAGAGACAGAGACTGAGGGAGAGACAGCGACAGAGACAGAGACAGAGACAGAGATAGAGGCAGAGGCAGAGACAGAGACAGAGACAGAGACAGAGACAGAGACAGAGACAGAGACAGAGACAGAGACAGAGACAGAGACAGAGACAGAGACAGAGACAGAGACGGAGACAGAGACAGAGACAGAGACATAGACAGCGACAGAGACAGAGACAGAGACAGAAACAGAGACAGAGAAAGATACGCGGACAGAGACAGAGGCAGAGACAGAGACAGAGAGAGAGACGGAGACAGAGACAGAGACAGAGACAGAGACTGAGACAGATACAGAGACAGAGACAGAGACAGAGACAGAGACAGAAACAGGGACAGAGAAATATACGCGGACAGAGACAGAGGCAGAGACAGAGACAGAGAGAGAGACGGAGACAGAGACAGAGACTGAGACGGAGACAGAGACAGCGGCAGAGACACGGACGGAGACAGAGACAGAGACACAGACAGAGACAGAGACAGAGGCAGAGACAGAGCCAGGGACAGAGACAGAGACAGAGACTGAGGGAGAGACAGCGACAGAGACAGAGACAGAGACAGAGATAGAGGCAGAGGCAGAGACAGAGACAGAGACAGAGACAGAGACAGAGACAGAGACAGAGACAGAGACAGAGACAGAGACAGAGACAGAGACAGAGACGGAGACAGAGACAGAGACAGAGACATAGACAGCGACAGAGACAGAGACAGAGACAGAGACAGAGACAGAGACAGAGACAGAGACAGAGACAGAAACAGAGACAGAGACAGAGACAGAGACAGAGACAGAGACAGAGACAGAGACAGAGACAGAGACAGAGACAGAGACGGAGACAGAGACAGAAACAGAGACAGAGACAGAGACAGAGACAGAGACAGAGACAGAGACAGAGACAGAGACAGAGACAGAGACGGAGACACAGGCAGAGACAGAGCCAGGGACAGAGACAGAGAGAGACAGAGGGAGAGACAGTGACAGAGACAGAGACAGAGACAGAGGCAGAGACGGAGACAAAGACCGAGACAGACGCAGAGACTGAGACAGAGGCAGAGACAGAGACAGAGACAGAGACGGAGACAGAGACAGAGACGGAGACAGAGACAGAGACAGAGACAGAGACAGAGACAGAGACAGAGACAGAGACAGAGACACAGACAGAGACAGAGACAGAGACAGAGACAGAGACAGAGACAGAGACAGAGACAGAGACAGAGACAGAGACAGAGACAGAGACAGAGACAGAGACAGATACAGAGACAGAGACAGAGAGAGAGACGGAGACAGAGACAGAGACAGAGACAGAGACAGAGACAGAGACAGAGACAGAGACAGAGACGGAGACGGAGACAGAGACAGAGACGGAGACAGAGACAGAGACAGAGACAGAGACAGAGACAGAGACAGAGACACAGACAGAGACAGAGACAGAGGCAGAGGCAGAGACAGAGACAGAGACAGAGACTGATACAGAGACAGAGACAGAGGCAGAGACAGAAACAGAGAAAGAGACGGAGACAGTGACAGAGACAGAGACAGAGGCAGAGACGGAGACAAAGACCGAGACAGAGACAGAGACAGAGACGGAGACAGAGACAGAGACGGAGACAGAGACAGAGACAGAGACAGAGACAGAGACAGAGACAGAGACAGAGGCAGAGGCAGAGACAGAGACAGAGACAGAGACTGATACAGAGACAGAGACAGAGACAGAGACAGAAACAGAGAAAGAGACGGAGACAGTGACAGAGACAGAGACAGAGGCAGAGACGGAGACAAAGACCGAGACAGCCGCAAAGACTGAGACAGAGGCAGAGGCAGAGACAGAGACAGAGACAGAGATATAGACAGAGACAGAGACAGAGACAGAGACAGAGACAGAGACAGAGACAGAGACAGAGACAGAGACAGAGACAGAGACAGAGACAGAGACAGAGACAGAGACAGAGACGGAGACAGAGGCAGAGACAGAGCCAGGGACAGAGACAGAAAGAGAGACTGAGGGAGAGACAGCGACAGAGACAGAGACAGAGACTGATACAGAGACAGAGACAGAGATAGAGACAGAAACAGAGAAAGAGACGGAGACAGTGACAGAGACAGAGACAGAGGCAGAGACGGAGACAAAGACCGAGACAGCCGCAGAGACTGAGACAGAGGCAGAGACAGAGACAGAGAGAGAGACGGAGACAGAGACAGAGACAGAGACAGAGACAGAGACAGAGACAGAGACAGAGACAGAGACAGAGACAGAGACAGAGACAGAGACAGAGACAGAGACAGAGACGGAGACAGAGACAGAGACAGAGACATAGACAGCGACAGAGACAGAGACAGAGACAGAAACAGAGACAGAGAAATATACGCGGACAGAGACAGAGGCAGAGACAGAGACAGAGGCGGAGACACAGGCAGAGACAGAGCCAGGGACAGAGACAGAGAGAGACAGAGGGAGAGACAGCGACAGAGACAGAGACAGCGACAGAGACAGAGACAGAGACAGAGACAGAGACAGAGACACAGACAGAGACAGAGACAGAGACAGAGACAGAGACAGAGACAGAGACAGAGACAGAGACAGAGACAGAGACAGAGACAGAGACAGAGACAGAGACAGAGACAGAGACAGAGACAGAGACAGAGACAGAGACAGAGACAGAGACAGAGACGGAGACAGAGACAGAGACAGCGACATAGACAGCGACAGAGACAGAGACAGAGACAGAAACAGAGACAGAGAAATATACGCGGACAGAGACAGAGGCAGAGACAGAGACAGAGAGAGAGACGGAGACAGAGACAGAGACTGAGACGGAGACAGAGACAGCGGCAGAGACACGGACGGAGACAGAGACAGAGACACAGACAGAGACAGAGACAGAGGCAGAGACAGAGCCAGGGACAGAGACAGAGACAGAGACTGAGGGAGAGACAGCGACAGAGACAGAGACAGAGACAGAGATAGAGGCAGAGGCAGAGACAGAGACAGAGACAGAGACAGAGACAGAGACAGAGACAGAGACAGAGACAGAGACAGAGACAGAGACAGAGACAGAGACAGAGACAGAGACAGAGACGGAGACAGAGACAGAGACAGAGACATAGACAGCGACAGAGACAGAGACAGAGACAGAGACAGAGACAGAGACAGAGACAGAGACAGAGACAGAAACAGAGACAGAGACAGAGACAGAGACAGAGACAGAGACAGAGACAGAGACAGAGACAGAGACAGAGACAGAGACGGAGACAGAGACAGAAACAGAGACAGAGACAGAGACAGAGACAGAGACAGAGACAGAGACAGAGACAGAGACAGAGACAGAGACGGAGACACAGGCAGAGACAGAGCCAGGGACAGAGACAGAGAGAGACAGAGGGAGAGACAGAGACAGAGGCAGAGACAGAGACTGAGGGAGAGACAGCGACAGAGACAGAGACAGAGACAGAGACAGAGACAGAGACAGAGACAGAGACAGAGACAGAGACAGAGACAGAGACAGAGACAGAGACAGAGACGGAGACAGAGGCAGAGACAGAGCCAGGGACAGAGACAGAGAGAGAGACTGAGGGAGAGACAGCGACAGAGACAGAGACAGAGACTGATACAGAGACAGAGACAGAGATAGAGACAGAAACAGAGAAAGAGACGGAGACAGTGACAGAGACAGAGACAGAGGCAGAGACGGAGACAAAGACCGAGACAGCCGCAGAGACTGAGACAGAGGCAGAGACAGAGACAGAGAGAGAGACGGAGACAGAGACAGAGACAGAGACAGAGACAGAGACAGAGACAGAGACAGAGACAGAGACAGAGACAGAGACAGAGACAGAGACAGAGACGGAGACAGAGACAGAGACAGAGACATAGACAGCGACAGGGACAGAGACAGAGACAGAGACAGAAACAGAGACAGAGAAATATACGCGGACAGAGACAGAGGCAGAGACAGAGACAGAGGCGGAGACACAGGCAGAGACAGAGCCAGGGACAGAGACAGAGAGAGACAGAGAGAGAGACAGCGACAGAGACAGAGACAGCGACAGAGACAGAGACAGAGACAGAGACAGAGACAGAGACAGAGACAGAGACAGAGACAGGAACAGAGAAAGAGACAGAGACAGAGACAGAGACGGAGACAGTGACAGAGACAGAGACAGAGGCAGAGACAGAGACAGAGACAGAGACAGAGACAGAGACAGAAACAGAGAAAGAGACGGAGACAGTGACAGAGACAGAGACAGAGGCAGAGACGGAGACAAAGCCCGAGACAGCCGCAGAGACTGAGACAGAGGCAGAGACAGAGACGGAGACAGAGACAGAGACATAGACAGAGACAGAGACAGAGACAGAGACAGAGACAGAGACAGAGACAGAGACAGAGACAGAGACAGAGACAGAGCCAGGGACAGAGACAGAGAGAGAGACTGAGGGAGAGACAGCGACAGAGACAGAGACAGAGACTGATACAGAGACAGAGACAGAGACAGAGACAGAGACAGTGACAGAGACAGAGACAGAGACAGAGGCAGAGACGGAGACAAAGACCGAGACAGCCGCAGAGACTGAGACAGAGGCAGAGACAGAGACAGAGACAGAGACAGAGACATAGACAGAGACAGAGACAGAGACAGAGACAGAGACAGAGACAGAGACAGAGACAGAGACAAAGACAGAGACAGAGACAGAGACAGAGACAGAGACAGAGACAGAGACAGAGACAGAGACAGAGACAGAGACAGAGACAGAGACAGAGACAGAGACAGAGACAGAGACAGAGACA
>CAMAOD020000111.1:825000-827500 GCA_945859595.2 Megachile willughbiella
CAGAGACAGAGACAGAGACAGAGACAGAGACAGAGACAGAGACAGAGACATAGACAGAGACTGAGGGAGAGACAGAAACAGAGACAGAGACTGAGGGAGAGACAGCGACAGAGACAGAGACAGAGACAGAGACAGAGACAGAGACAGAGACAGAGACAGAGACAGAGACAGAGACAGAGACAGAGACAGAGACAGAGACAGATACAGATACAGAGACAGAGACAGAGACAGAGACAGAGACAGAGACAGAGACAGAAACAGAGACAGAGACAGAGACAGAGACAGAGACAGAGACAGAGACAGCGACAGAGGCAGAGGCACAGACAGAGACAGAGACAGAGACAGAGACAGAGACAGAGACAGAGACAGAGACAGAGACAGAGACAGAGACAGAGACAGAGACAGAGACAGAGACAGACACAGAGACTGAGACAGATACAGAGACAGAGACAGCGACAGAGGCAGAGACAGAGACAGAGACAGAGACAGAGACAGAGACAGAGACAGAGACAGAGACAGAGACAGAGACAGAGACAGCGACAGAGACAGAGACAGAGACAGAGACAGAGACAGAGACAGAGACAGAGACAGAGACAGAGACAGAGACAGAGACAGAGACAGAGACAGAGACAGAGACAGAGACAGAGACAGAGACAGAGACAGAGACAGAGACAGAGGCACAGACAGAGACAGAGACAGAGACAGAGACAGAGACAGAGACAGAGACAGAGACAGAGAGAGACAGAGACAGAGACAGAGACAGAGACAGAGACTGAGACTGAGACAGATACAGAGACAGAGACAGAGACAGACACAGAGACAGAAACAGAGACAGAGAAAGATAGGCGGACAGAGACAGAGGCAGAGACAGAGACAGAGAGAGAGACGGAGGCAGAGACAGAGACTGAGACGGAGACAGAGACAGCGGCAGAGACACGGACGGAGACAGAGACAGAGACACAGACAGAGACAGAGACAGAGACAGAGACAGTGACAGAGACAGAGACGGAGACAAAGACCGAGACAGACGCAGAGACTGAGACAGAGGCAGAGACAGAGACAGAGACAGAGACATAGACAGAGGCAGGGACAGAGACAGAGACAGAGACAGAGACAGAGGCAGAGACAGAGACAGAGACAGAGACAGAGACAGAGACAGAGACAGAGACAGAGACAGAAACAGCGACAGAGACAGAGACAGAGACAGAGACAGAGACAGAGACAGAGACAGAGACAGAGACAGAGACAGAGACAGAGACAGAGACAGAGACAGAGACAGAGACAGAGACAGAGACAGAGACAGAGACAGAGACAGAGACAGCGACAGAGACAGAGACAGAGACAGAGACAGAGACAGAGACAGAGACAGAGACAGAGACAGAGACAGAGACAGAGACAGAGACAGAGACAGAGACAGAGACAGAGACAGAGACGGAGACACAGGCAGAGACAGAGCCAGGGACAGAGACAGAGAGAGACAGAGGGAGAGACAGTGACAGAGACAGAGACAGAGACAGAGGCAGAGACGCAGACAAAGACCGAGACAGACGCAGAGACTGAGACAGAGGCAGAGACAGCGGCAGAGACACGGACGGAGACAGAGACAGAGACAGAGCCAGGGACAGAGACAGAGACAGAGACTGAGGGAGAGATAGCGACAGAGACAGAGACAGAGACTGATACAGAGACAGAGACAGAGACAGAGACAGGGACAGATACAGATACAGAGACAGAGACAGAGACAGAGACAGAGACAGAGACAGAGACAGAAACAGAGACAGAGACAGAGACAGAGACAGAGACAGAGACAGAGACAGAGACAGAGACAGCGACAGAGGCAGAGGCACAGACAGAGACAGAGACAGAGACAGAGACAGAGACAGAGACGGAGACAGAGACAGAGATAGAGACAGAGACAGAGACAGAGACAGAGACAGAGACAGAGACAGAGACAGAGACAGAGACAGAGACAGCGACAGAGACAGAGACAGAGACAGAGACAGAGACAGAGACAGAGACAGAGACAGAGACAGAGACAGAGACAGAGACAGAGACAGAGACAGAGACAGAGACAGAGACAGAGACGGAGACACAGGCAGAGACAGAGCCAGGGACAGAGACAGAGAGAGACAGAGGGAGAGACAGTGACAGAGACAGAGACAGAGACAGAGGCAGAGACGCAGACAAAGACCGAGACAGACGCAGAGACTGAGACAGAGGCAGAGACAGCGGCAGAGACACGGACGGAGACAGAGAGAGAGACAGAGCCAGGGACAGAGACAGAGACAGAGACTGAGGGAGAGATAGCGACAGAGACAGAGACAGAGACTGATACAGAGACAGAGACAGAGACAGAGACAGGGACAGATACAGAGACAGAGACAGAGACAGAGACAGAGACAGAGACAGAGACAGAAACAGAGACAGAGACAGAGACAGAGACAGAGACAGAGACAGAGACAGAGACAGCGACAGTGGCAGAGGCACAGACAGAGACAGA
>CAMAOD020000111.1:845000-847500 GCA_945859595.2 Megachile willughbiella
CAGAGACAGAGACTGAGGGAGAGATAGCGACAGAGACAGAGACAGAGGCTGATACAGAGACAGAGACAGAGACAGAGACAGGGACAGATACAGAGACAGAGACAGAGACAGAGACAGAGACAGAGACAGAGACAGAAACAGAGACAGAGACAGAGACAGAGACAGAGACAGAGACAGAGACAGCGACAGAGGCAGAGGCACAGACAGAGACAGAGACAGAGACAGAGACAGAGACAGAGACAGAGACAGAGACAGAGACAGAGACAGAGACAGAGACGGAGACACAGGCAGAGACAGAGCCAGGGACAGAGACAGAGAGAGACAGAGGGAGAGACAGTGACAGAGACAGAGACAGAGACAGAGGCAGAGACGGAGACCTAGACCGAGACAGACGCAGAGACTGAGACAGAGGCAGAGACAGCGGCAGAGACACGGACGGAGACAGAGACAGAGACAGAGCCAGGGACAGAGACAGAGACAGAGACTGAGGGAGAGATAGCGACAGAGACAGAGACAGAGACTGATACAGAGACAGAGACAGAGACAGAGACAGGAACAGAGAAAGAGACAGAGACAGAGACAGAGACGGAGACAGTGACAGAGACAGAGACAGAGGCAGAGACAGAGACAGAGACAGAGACAGAGACAGAGACAGAGACAGAGACAGAAACAGAGACAGAGACAGAGACAGAGACAGAGACAGAGACAGAGACAGAGACAGATACAGAGACAGAGACAGAAACAGAGACAGAGACAGAGACAGAGACGGAGACAGAGACATAGACGGAGACAGAGACGGAGGCAAAGACCGAGACAGACGCAGAGACTGAGACAGAGGCAGAGACAGAGACAGAGACAGAGACAGAGACAGAGACATAGACAGAGACAGAGACAGAGACAGAGACAGAGACAGAGACAGAGACAGAGACAGAGACAGAGATAGAGACAGAGACTGAGACAGAGACAGAGACATAGACGGAGACAGAGACAGAGACGGAGACATAGACGGAGACAGAGACAGAGACAGAGACATAGACAGCGACAGAGACAGAGACAGAGACAGAAACAGAGACAGAGAAAGATACGCGGACAGAGACAGAGGCAGAGACAGAGACAGAGAGAGAGACGGAGACAGAGACAGAGACTGAGACGGAGACGGAGACAGCGGCAGAGACACGGACGGAGACAGAGACAGAGACACAGACAGAGACAGAGACAGAGGCAGAGACAGAGCCAGGGACAGAGACAGAGACAGAGACTGAGGGAGAGACAGCGACAGAGACAGAGACAGAGATAGAGGCAGAGGCAGAGACAGAGACAGAGACAGAGACAGAGACAGAGACAGAGACAGAGACAGAGACAGAGACAGAGACAGAGACAGAGACAGAGACAGAGACAGAGACAGAGACAGAGACAGAGACAGAGACAGAGACAGAGACAGAGACAGAGACAGAGACAGAGACAGAGACAGAGACAGAGACAGAGACAGAGGCAGAGACAGAGACAGAAACAGGGACAGATACAGAGACAGAGACAGCGACAGAGGCAGAGACAGAGACAGAAACAGGGACAGAGAAAGATAGGCGGACAGAGACAGAGGCAGAGACAGAGACAGAGAGAGAGACGGAGACAGAGACAGAGACTGAGACAGAGACAGAGACAGAGACAGAGACAGAGACAGAGACAGAGACAGAGACAGAGACGGAGACAGAGACAGAGACAGAGACAGAGACAGCGACAGAGACAGAGACAGAGACAGAGACAGAGACAGAGACAGAGACAGAGACAGAGACAGAGACAGAGACAGAGACAGAGACAGAGACAGAGACAGAGACAGAGACAGAGACAGAGACAGAGACAGAGACAGAGACAGAGACAGAGACGGAGACACAGGCAGAGACAGAGCCAGGGACAGAGACAGAGAGAGACAGAGGGAGAGACAGTGACAGAGACAGAGACAGAGACAGAGGCAGAGACGCAGACAAAGACCGAGACAGACGCAGAGACTGAGACAGAGGCAGAGACAGCGGCAGAGACACGGACGGAGACAGAGACAGAGACAGAGCCAGGGACAGAGACAGAGACAGAGACTGAGGGAGAGATAGCGACAGAGACAGAGACAGAGACTGATACAGAGACAGAGACAGAGACAGAGACAGGGACAGATACAGAGACAGAGACAGAGACAGAGACAGAGACAGAAACAGAGACAGAGACAGAGACAGAGACAGAGACAGAGACAGAGACAGAGACAGCGACAGAGACAGAGACAGAGACAGCGCCAGAGGCAGAGGCACAGACAGAGACAGAGACAGAGACAGAGACAGAGACAGAGACAGAGACAGAGACAGAGACAGAGACAGAGACAGAGACAGAGACAGAGACAGAGACGGAGACACAGGCAGAGACAGAGCCAGGGACAGAGACAGAGAGAGACAGAGGGAGAGACAGTGACAGAGACAGAGACAGAGACAGAGGCAGAGACGGAGACCTAGACCGA
>CAMAOD020000111.1:890000-902500 GCA_945859595.2 Megachile willughbiella
GAGACAGAGACAGAGGCAGAGACAGAGACAGAGACAGAGACAGAGACAGAGACAGAGACAGAGACAGAGACAGGGACAGAGACATAGACAGAGACAGAGACAGAGACAGAGACAGAGACAGAGACAGAGACAGAAACAGAGACAGAGACAGAGACAGAGACAGAGACAGAGACAGAGACAGAGACAGCGACAGAGGCAGAGGCAGAGACAGAGACAGAGACAGAGACAGAGACAGAGACAGAGACAGAGACAGAGACAGAGACAGAGACAGAGACAGAGACAGAGACAGAGACTGAGACAGATACAGAGACAGAGACAGCGACAGAGGCAGAGACAGAGACAGAAACAGGGACAGAGACAGAGACAGAGACAGAGACAGAGACAGAGACAGAGACAGAGACAGAGACAGAGACAGAGACAGAGACAGAGACAGAGACAGAGACAGAGACAGAGACAGAGACAGAGACAGAGACAGAGACAGAGACAGAGACAGAGACAGAGACAGAGACAGAGACAGAGACAGAGACAGAGACAGAGACAGAGACAGAGACAGAGACAGAGACAGAGACAGAGACAGAGACAGAGACAGAGACAGAGACAGAGACAGAGACGGAGACAGAGACAGAGACAGAGACATAGACAGCGACAGAGACAGAGACAGAGACAGAAACAGAGACAGAGAAATATACGCGGACAGAGACAGAGGCAGAGACAGAGACAGAGAGAGAGACGGAGACAGAGACAGAGACTGAGACGGAGACAGAGACAGCGGCAGAGACACGGACGGAGACAGAGACAGAGACACAGACAGAGACAGAGACAGAGCCAGGGACAGAGACAGAGACAGAGACTGAGGGAGAGACAGCGACAGAGACAGAGACAGAGACAGAGATAGAGGCAGAGGCAGAGACAGAGCCAGAGACAGAGACAGAGACAGAGACAGAGACAGAGTCAGAGACAGAGACAGAGACAGAGACAGAGACAGAGACAGAGACAGAGACGGAGACAGAGACAGAGACAGAGACATAGACAGCGACAGAGACAGAGACAGAGACAGAAACAGAGACAGAGAAAGATACGCGGACAGAGACAGAGGCAGAGACAGAGACAGAGAGAGAGACGGAGACAGAGACAGAGACTGAGACGGAGACAGAGACAGCGGCAGAGACACGGACGGAGACAGAGACAGAGACAGAGACAGAGACAGAGACAGAGGCAGAGACAGAGCCAGGGACAGAGACAGAGACAGAGACTGAGGGAGAGACAGCGACAGAGACAGAGACAGAGACAGCGATAGAGGCAGAGGCAGAGACAGAGACAGAGACAGAGGCAGGGACAGAGACAGAGACAGAGACAGAGACAGAGACAGAGACAGAGACAGAGACAGAGACAGAGACACAGACAGAGACAGAGACAGAGGCAGAGGCAGAGACAGAGACGGAGACAGAGACAGAAACAGAGACAGAGACAGAGACAGAGACAGAGACAGAAACAGAGACAGAGACAGAGACAGAGACGGAGACACAGGCAGAGACAGAGCCAGGGACAGAGACAGAGAGAGACAGAGGGAGAGACAGTGACAGAGACAGAGACAGAGACAGAGGCAGAGACGGAGACAAAGACCGAGACAGACGCAGAGACTGAGACAGAGGCAGAGACAGAGACAGAGACAGAGACGGAGACAGAGACAGAGACGGAGACAGAGACAGAGACAGAGACAGAGACAGAGACAGAGACAGAGACAGAGACACAGACAGAGACAGAGACAGAGACAGAGACAGAGACAGAGACAGAGACAGAGACAGAGACAGAGACGGAGACAGAGGCAGAGACAGAGCCAGGGACAGAGACAGAGAGAGAGACTGAGGGAGAGACAGCGACAGAGACAGAGACAGAGACTGATACAGAGACAGAGACAGAGATAGAGACAGAAACAGAGAAAGAGACGGAGGCAGTGACAGAGACAGAGACAGAGGCAGAGACGGAGACAAAGACCGAGACAGCCGCAGAGACTGAGACAGAGGCAGAGACAGAGACAGAGAGAGAGACGGAGACAGAGACAGAGACAGAGACAGAGACATAGACAGAGGCAGGGACAGAGACAGAGACAGAGACAGAGACAGAGACAGAGACAGAGACAGAGACAGAGACAGAGACAGAGACAGAGACAGAGACAGAGACAGAGACAGAGACAGAGACAGAGACAGAGACAGAGACAGAGACAGAGACAGAGACAGAGACAGAGAGAGAGACAGAGACAGAGACAGAGACAGAGACAGAGACAGAGACAGAGACAGAGACAGAGACAGAGACAGAGACAGAGACAGAGACAGAGACAGAGACAGAGACAGAGACAGAGACAGAGACAGAGACAGAGACAGAGACGGAGACAGAGACAGAGACAGAGACAGAGACATAGACAGCGACAGAGACAGAGACAGAGACAGAAACAGAGACAGAGAAATATACGCGGACAGAGACAGAGGCAGAGACAGAGACAGAGAGAGAGACGGAGACAGAGACAGAGACTGAGACGGAGACAGAGACAGCGGCAGAGACACGGACGGAGACAGAGACAGAGACACAGACAGAGACAGAGACAGAGGCAGAGACAGAGCCAGGGACAGAGACAGAGACAGAGACTGAGGGAGAGACAGCGACAGAGACAGAGACAGAGACAGAGATAGAGGCAGAGGCAGAGACAGAGACAGAGACAGAGACAGAGACAGAGACAGAGACAGAGACAGAGACAGAGACAGAGACAGAGACAGAGACGGAGACAGAGACAGAGACAGAGACATAGACAGCGACAGAGACAGAGACAGAGACAGAAACAGAGACAGAGAAAGATATGCGGACAGAGACAGAGGCAGAGACAGAGACAGAGAGAGAGACGGAGACAGAGACAGAGACTGAGACGGAGACAGAGACAGCGGCAGAGACACGGACGGAGACAGAGACAGAGACACAGACAGAGACAGAGACAGAGGCAGAGACAGAGCCAGGGACAGAGACAGAGACAGAGACTGAGGGAGAGACAGCGACAGAGACAGAGACAGAGACAGAGATAGAGGCAGAGGCAGAGACAGAGACAGAGACAGAGACAGAGACAGAGACAGAGACAGAGACAGAGACAGAGACAGAGACAGAGACAGAGACAGAGACAGAGACAGAGACAGAGACAGAGACAGAGACAGAGACAGAGACAGAGACAGAGACAGAGACAGAGACAGAGACAGAGACAGAGACAGAGACAGAGACAGAGACAGAGACAGAGACAGAGACAGAGACAGAGACAGAGACAGAGACAGAGACAGAGACAGAGACAGAGACAGAGACAAAGACAGAGACAGAGACAGAGACAGAGACAGAGACAGAGACAGAGACAGAGACAGAGACAGAGACAGAAACAGAGACAGAGACAGAGACAGAGACAGAGACAGAGACAGAGACAGAGACAGAGACGGAGACAGAGACAGAAACAGAGACAGAGACAGAGACAGAGACAGAGACAGAGACAGAAACAGAGACAGAGACAGAGACAGAGACGGAGACACAGGCAGAGACAGAGCCAGGGACAGAGACAGAGAGAGACAGAGGGAGAGACAGTGACAGAGACAGAGACAGAGACAGAGGCAGAGACGCAGACAAAGACCGAGACAGACGCAGAGACTGAGACAGAGGCAGAGACAGCGGCAGAGACACGGACGGAGACAGAGACAGAGACAGAGCCAGGGACAGAGACAGAGACAGAGACTGAGGGAGAGATAGCGACAGAGACAGAGACAGAGACTGATACAGAGACAGAGACAGAGACAGAGACAGAGACAGGGACAGATACAGAGACAGAGACAGAGACAGAGACAGAGACAGAGACAGAGACAGAAACAGAGACAGAGACAGAGACAGAGACAGAGACAGAGACAGAGACAGAGACAGAGACAGCGACAGAGGCAGAGGCACAGACAGAGACAGAGACAGAGACAGAGACAGAGACAGAGACAGAGACAGAGGCAGAGACAGAGACAGAGACAGAGACAGAGACAGAGACAGAGACAGAGACTGAGACAGATACAGAGACAGAGACAGAGACAGAGACAGCGACAGAAACAGAGACAGAGAAAGATAGGCGGACAGAGACAGAGGCAGAGACAGAGACAGAGAGAGAGACGGAGGCAGAGACAGAGACTGAGACGGAGACAGAGACAGCGGCAGAGACACGGACGGAGATAGAGACAGAGACACAGACAGAGACAGAGACAGAGACAGAGACAGTGACAGAGACAGAGACGGAGACAAAGACCGAGACAGACGCAGAGACTGAGACAGAGGCAGAGACAGAGACAGAGACAGAGACAGAGACAGAGACATAGACAGAGGCAGGGACAGAGACAGAGGCAGAGACAGAGACAGAGACAGAGACAGAGACAGAGACAGAGACAGAGACACAGACAGAGACAGAGACAGAGACAGAGACAGAGACAGAGACAGAGACAGAGACAGAGACAGAGACAGAGACAGAGACAGAGACAGAGACAGAGACAGAGACAGAGACAGAGACAGAGACAGAGACAGAGACAGAGACAGAGACAGAGACAGAGACAGAGACAGAGACAGAGACAGAGACAGAGACAGAGACAGAGACAGAGACAGAGACAGAGACAGAGACAGAGACAGAGACAGAGACAGAAACAGAGACAGAGACAGAGACAGAGACAGAGACAGCGACAGAGACAGAGACAGAGACAGAGACAGAGACAGAGACAGAGACAGAGACAGAGACAGAGACAGAGACAGATACAGAGACAGAGACAGAGAGAGAGACGGAGACAGAGACAGAGACAGAGACAGAGACAGAGACAGAGACAGAGACAGAGACAGAGACAGAGACAGACACAGAGACAGAGACAGAGACAGAGACAGAGACAGAGACAGAGACAGAGACAGAGACAGAGACAGAGACAGAGACAGAGACAGAGACGGAGACGGAGACAGAGACAGAGACAGAGACAGAAACAGAGACAGAGACAGAGACAGAGACAGAGACAGAGACAGAGACAGAGACAGCGACAGAGGCAGAGGCAGAGACAGAGACAGAGACAGAGACAGAGACAGAGACAGAGACAGAGACAGAGACAGAGACAGAGACAGAGACAGAGACAGAGACAGAGACAGAGACAGAGACAGAGACTGAGACAGATACAGAGACAGAGACAGCGACAGAGGCAGAGACAGAGACAGAAACAGGGACAGAGAAAGATAGGCGGACAGAGACAGAGGCAGAGACAGAGACAGAGAGAGAGACGGAGACAGAGACAGAGACTGAGACGGAGACAGAGACAGCGGCAGAGACACGGACGGAGACAGAGACAGAGACACAGACAGAGACAGAGACAGAGACAGAGACAGTGACAGAGACAGAGACGGAGACAAAGACCGAGACAGACGCAGAGACTGAGACAGAGGCAGAGACAGAGACAGAGACAGAGACAGAGACAGAGACATAGACAGAGGCAGGGACAGAGACAGAGAGAGAGACGGAGACAGAGACAGAGACTGAGACGGAGACAGAGACAGCGGCAGAGACACGGACGGAGACAGAGACAGAGACACAGACAGAGACAGAGACAGAGGCAGAGACAGAGACAGAGACAAAGACAGAGACAGAGACTGAGACAGATACAGAGACAGAGACAGAGACAGAGACAGAGACAGAAACAGGGACAGAGAAAGATAGGCGGACAGAGACAGAGGCAGAGACAGAGACAGAGACAGAGACTGAGACAGATACAGAGACAGAGACAGAGACAGAGACAGAGACAGAGACAGAGACAGAAACAGGGACAGAGAAAGATAGGCGGACAGAGACAGAGGCAGAGACAGAGACAGAGAGAGAGACGGAGACAGAGACAGAGACTGAGACGGAGACAGAGACAGCGGCAGAGACACGGACGGAGACAGAGACAGAGACACAGACAGAGACAGAGACAGAGGCAGAGACAGAGCCAGGGACAGAGACTGAGACAGAGACTGAGGGAGAGACAGCGACAGAGACAGAGACAGAGACAGAGATAGAGGCAGAGGCAGAGACAGAGACAGAGACAGAGACAGAGACAGAGACAGAGACAGAGACAGAGACAGAGACAGAGACAGAGACGGAGACAGAGACAGAAACAGAGACAGAGACAGAGACAGAGACAGAGACAGAAACAGAGACAAAGACAGAGACAGAGACGGAGACACAGGCAGAGACAGAGCCAGGGACAGAGACAGAGAGAGACAGAGGGAGAGACAGTGACAGAGACAGAGACAGAGACAGAGGCAGAGACGGAGACAAAGACCGAGACAGACGCAGAGACTGAGACAGAGGCAGAGACAGAGACAGAGACAGAGACGGAGACAGAGACAGAGACGGAGACAGAGACAGAGACAGAGACAGAGACAGAGACAGAGACAGAGACAGAGACAGAGGCAGAGACACAGACAGAGACAGAGACAGAGACAGAGACAGAGACAGAGACAGAGACAGAGACAGAGACAGAGACAGAGACAGAGACAGAGACAGAGACAGAGACGGAGACGGAGACAGAGACAGAGACGGAGACAGAGACAGAGACAGAGACAGAGACAGAGACAGAGACAGAGACAGAGACACAGACAGAGACAGAGACAGAGGCAGAGGCAGAGACAGAGACAGAGACAGAGACTGATACAGAGACAGAGACAGAGGCAGAGACAGAAACAGAGAAAGAGACGGAGACAGTGACAGAGACAGAGACAGAGGCAGAGACGGAGACAAAGACCGAGACAGAGACAGAGACAGAGACGGAGACAGAGACAGAGACGGAGACAGAGACAGAGACAGAGACAGAGACAGAGACACGGACGGAGACAGAGACAGAGACACAGACAGAGACAGAGACAGAGGCAGAGGCAGAGACAGGGACAGAGACAGAGACAGAGACTGAGGGAGAGACAGCGACAGAGACAGAGACAGAGACAGAGACAGAGACAGAGACAGAGACAGAGACAGAGACGGAGACAGAGACAGAGACAGAGACATAGACAGCGACAGAGACAGAGACAGAGACTGAGACGGAGACAGAGACAGCGGCAGAGACACGGACGGAGACAGAGACAGAGACACAGACAGAGACAGAGACAGAGACAGAGACAGTGACAGAGACAGAGACAGAGACGGAGACAAAGACCGAGACAGACGCAGAGACTGAGACAGAGGCAGAGACAGAGACAGAGACAGAGACAGAGACAGAGACAGAGACATAGACAGAGGCAGGGACAGAGACAGAGACAGAGACAGAGACAGAGACAGAGACAGAGACAGAGACAGAGACAGAGACAGAGACAGAGACAGAGACAGAGACAGAGACAGAGACGGAGACGGAGACAGAGACAGAGACACAGACAGAGACAGAGACAGAGGCAGAGGCAGAGACAGAGACAGAGACAGAGACTGATACAGAGACAGAGACAGAGGCAGAGACAGAAACAGAGAAAGAGACGGAGACAGTGACAGAGACAGAGACAGAGGCAGAGACGGAGACAAAGACCGAGACAGAGACAGAGACGGAGACAGAGACAGAGACGGAGACAGAGACAGAGACAGAGACAGAGACAGAGACAGAGACAGAGACACAGACAGAGACAGAGACAGAGGCAGAGGCAGAGACAGAGACAGAGACAGAGACTGATACAGAGACAGAGACAGAGACAGAGACAGAAACAGAGAAAGAGACGGAGACAGTGACAGAGACAGAGACAGAGGCAGAGACGGAGACAAAGACCGAGACAGAGACAGAGACGGAGACAGAGACAGAAACAGAGACAGAGACAGAGACAGAGACAGAGACAGAAACAGAGACAGAGACAGAGACAGAGACGGAGACACAGGCAGAGACAGAGCCAGGGACAGAGACAGAGAGAGACAGAGGGAGAGACAGTGACAGAGACAGAGACAGAGACAGAGGCAGAGACGGAGACCTAGACCGAGACAGACGCAGAGACTGAGACAGAGGCAGAGACAGCGGCAGATACACGGACGGAGACAGAGACAGAGACAGAGCCAGGGACAGAGACAGAGACAGAGACTGAGGGAGAGATAGCGACAGAGACAGAGACAGAGACTGATACAGAGACAGAGACAGAGACAGAGACAGGAACAGAGAAAGAGACAGAGACAGAGACAGAGACGGAGACAGTGACAGAGACAGAGACAGAGGCAGAGACAGAGACAGAGACAGAGACAGAGACAGAGACAGAGACAGAGACAGAGACAGAAACAGAGACAGAGACAGAGACAGAGACAGAGACAGAGACAGAGACAGAGACAGAGACAGAGACAGAGACAGAGACAGAGACAGAGACAGGGACAGAGACAGAGACAGAGACAGATACAGAGACAGACACAGAAACAGAGACAGAGACAGAGACAGAGACGGAGACACAGGCAGAGACAGAGCCAGGGACAGAGACAGAGAGGGACAGAGGGAGAGACAGCGACAGAGACAGAGACAGAGACAGAGGCAGAGACGGAGACAAAGACCGAGACAGACGCAGAGACTGAGACAGAGGCAGAGACAGAGACAGAGGCAGAGACGGTGACAGAGACAGAGACAGAGGCAGAGACGGAGGCAAAGACCGAGACAGACGCAGAGACTGAGACAGAGGCAGAGACAGAGACAGAGACAGAGACAGAGACATAGACAGAGACAGAGACAGAGACAGAGACAGAGACAGAGACAGAGACAGAGACAGAGACAGAGACAGAGATAGAGACAGAGACTGAGACAGAGACGGAGACATAGACGGAGACAGAGACAGAGACAGAGACATAGACAGCGACAGAGACAGAGACAGAGACAGAAACAGAGACAGAGAAAGATACGCGGACAGAGACAGAGGCAGAGACAGAGACAGAGAGAGAGACGGAGACAGAGACAGAGACTGAGACGGAGACAGAGACAGCGGCAGAGACACGGACGGAGACAGAGACAGAGACACAGACAGAGACAGAGACAGAGGCAGAGACAGAGCCAGGGACAGAGACAGAGACAGAGACTGAGGGAGAGACAGCGACAGAGACAGAGACAGAGACAGAGATAGAGGCAGAGGCAGAGACAGAGACAGAGACAGAGACAGAGACAGAGACAGAGACAGAGACAGAGACAGAGACAGAGACAGAGACAGAGACAGAGACAGAGAGAGAGACAGAGACAGAGACAGAGACAGAGACAGAGACAGAGACAGGGACAGAGACAGAGACAGAGACAGAGACAGAGACAGAGACAGAGACAGAGACAGAGACAGAGACAGAAACAGAGACAGAGACAGAGACAGAGACAGAGACAGCGACAGAGGCAGAGGCAGAGACAGAGACAGAGACAGAGACAGAGACAGAGACAGAGACAGAGACAGAGACAGAGACAGAGACAGAGACAGAGACAGAGACAGAGACAGAGACAGAGACAGAGACTGAGACAGATACAGAGACAGAGACAGAGACAGAGACAGAGACAGAAACAGGGACAGAGAAAGATAGGCGGACAGAGACAGAGGCAGAGACAGAGACAGAGAGAGAGACGGAGACAGAGACAGAGACTGAGACGGAGACAGAGACAGCGGCAGAGACACGGACGGAGACAGAGACAGAGACACAGACAGAGACAGAGACAGAGACAGAGACAGTGACAGAGACAGAGACGGAGACAAAGACCGAGACAGACGCAGAGACTGAGACAGAGGCAGAGACAGAGACAGAGACAGAGACAGAGACATAGACAGAGGCAGGGACAGAGACAGAGACAGAGACAGAGACAGAGACAGAGTCAGAGACAGAGACAGAGACAGAGACAGAGACAGAGACAGAGACAGAGACAGAGACAGAGACAGAGACAGAGACAGAGACGGAGACAGAGACAGAGACAGAGACAGAGACAGAGACAGAGACAGAGACAGAGACAGAGACAGAGACGGAGACAGAGACAGAGACAGAGACATAGACAGCGACAGACACAGAGACAGAGACAGAGACAGAGACAGAGACAGAGACAGAGACAGAGACAGAGACAGAGACAGAGACAGAGACAGAGACAGAGACAGAGACAGAGACAGAGACAGAGACAGAGACAGAGACGGAGACAGAGACAGAAACAGAGACAGAGACAGAGACAGAGACAGAGACAGAAACAGAGACAGAGACAGAGACAGAAACAGAGACAGAGACAGAGACAGAGACGGAGACACAGGCAGAGACAGAGCCAGGGACAGAGACAGAGAGAGACAGAGGGAGAGACAGTGACAGAGACAGAGACAGAGACAGAGGCAGAGACGGAGACAAAGACCGAGACAGACGCAGAGACTGAGACGGAGGCAGAGACAGAGACAGAGACAGAGACGGAGACAGAGGCAGAGACAGAGCCAGGGACAGAGACAGAGACAGAGACTGAGGGAGAGATAGCGACAGAGACAGAGACAGAGACAGAGACAGGGACAGGAACAGAGAAAGAGACAGAGACAGAGACAGAGACGGAGACAGTGACAGAGACAGAGACAGAGGCAGAGACAGAGACAGAGACAGAGACAGAGACAGAGACAGAGACAGAGACAGAGACAGAGACAGATACAGAGACAGAGACAGAGAGAGAGACGGAGACAGAGACAGAGACAGAGACAGAGACAGAGACAGAGACAGAGACAGAGACGGAGACAGAGACAGAGACGGAGACAGAGACAGAGACAGAGACAGAGACAGAGACAGAGACAGAGACACAGACAGAGACAGAGACAGAGACAGAGACAGAGACAGAGACAGAGACAGAGACAGAGACAGAGACAGAGACAGAGACAGAGACAGAGACAGAGACACAGACAGAGACAGAGACAGAGGCAGAGGCAGAGACAGAGACAGAGACAGAGACTGATACAGAGACAGAGACAGAGGCAGAGACAGAAACAGAGAAAGAGACGGAGACAGTGACAGAGACAGAGACAGAGGCAGAGACGGAGACAAAGACCGAGACAGAGACAGAGACAGAGACGGAGACAGAGACAGAGACGGAGACAGAGACAGAGACAGAGACGGAGACAGAGACAGAGACAGAGACAGAGACACAGACAGAGACAGAGACAGAGACAGAGACAGAGACAGAGACAGAGACAGAGACAGAGACAGAGACAGAGACAGAGACAGATACAGAGACAGAGACAGAGAGAGAGACGGAGATAGAGACAGAGACAGAGACAGAGACAGAGACAGAGACAGAGACAGAGACAGAGACACAGACAGAGACAGAAACAGAGACAGAGACAGATACCCGGACAGAGACAGAGACAGAACCAGAGACCGAGAAAGATACGCGGACAGAGACAGAGGCAGAGACAGAGACAGAGAGAGAGACAGAGACAGAGACAGAGACTGAGACGGAGACAGTGACAGCGGCAGAGACAGGGACAGAGACAGAGACAGAGACAGAGACAGAGACAGAGGCAGAGACTGAGACAGATACAGAGACAGAGACAGAGACAGAGACAGAGACAGAAACAGAGACAGAGAAAGATACGCGGACAGAGACAGAGGCAGAGACAGAGACAGAGAGAGAGACGGAGACAGAGACAGAGACTGAGACGGAGACAGAGACAGCGGCAGAGACACGGACGGAGACAGAGACAGAGACACAGACAGAGACAGAGACAGAGGCAGAGACAGAGCCAGGGACAGAGACAGAGACAGAGACTGAGGGAGAGACAGCGACAGAGACAGAGACAAAGACAGCGACAGAGACAGAGACAGAGACAGAAACAGAGACAGAGACAGAGACAGAGACAGATACAGAGACAGAGACAGAGACAGAGACAGAGACAGAGACAGAGACAGAGACAGAGACAGAGACAGAGACAGAGCCAGGGACAGAGACAGAGAGAGAGACTGAGGGAGAGACAGCGACAGAGACAGAGACAGAGACTGTTACAGAGACAGAGACAGAGACAGAGACAGAAACAGAGAAAGAGACGGAGACAGTGACAGAGACAGAGACAGAGGCAGAGACGGAGACAAAGACCGAGACAGCCGCAGAGACTGAGACAGAGGCAGAGACAGAGACAGAGACAGAGACAGAGACATAGACAGAGACAGAGACAGAGACAGAGACAGAGACAGAGACAGAGACAGAGACAGAGACAGAGACAGAGACACAGACAGAGAGAGAGACGGAGATAGAGACAGAGACAGAGACAGAGACAGAGACAGAGACAGAGACAGAGACAGAGACAGAGACACAGACAGAGACAGAAACAGAGACAGAGACAGATACGCGGACAGAGACAGAGACAGAAGCAGAGACCGAGAAAGATACGCGGACAGAGACAGAGGCAGAGACAGAGACAGAGAGAGAGACAGAGACAGAGACAGAGACAGAGACTGAGACGGAGACAGAGACAGCGGCAGAGACAGGGACAGAGACAGAGACAGAGACAGAGACAGA